>ML812835.1:17964-38184 GCA_009831015.1 Picea engelmannii
TGGGATAAGAAGCAAATCCTCTTTGAGACTCTTGTTACACATGTTATTCTTTATGGATGTGAATTCTGGGGCTGTAGTATCTCTCGTGAATCTTGGAGAAAGATAGGCAAAATACAAAAGAATTTTATAATCTATCATCTCAACATTAAAGGAAATACACCCTATCCCATCCTCCTCTTAGAAACAAGTCTCTCCCCCATTGAGAGCATGTTAGAAAAACAGGACCACGGAGCAATAAAATAAAACAAATGCAGAAACAAAACACAGAAGACACACACTACAAGAGAGACACAGATTCATGTGGTTCACCCAGTGTGGTCTACGTCCACCAGAGAAATTGCTAGGTCCTTCCTTTATTATTATCCAACAAATGAAGGGATACAACCTACAACAAAACCTGTTGTAACTTCCTCTTCTTTCTCTCACAGTCTCCTCTCTCAGAATACAATATTCACCCTCGTACATAGTCGCAATACATTTACCTCATAAAAGAGGGTTTCCTTCTAGGGAGAAAACCCTAACATAATCTCTACCGTTAGATTTGCGACCTTATAATGAATGGTCCAGATTTACAATGAAATTACAATATACTTTTATAAGGCAATTTTTGCTTCGAGGGCTTCGCCCCCGAACCCTCGCTGGGGGCCCGGTTTCCCCCAGACCCCCCAGCCGGGGGGATGGACCCCCCGAACCCCGCAGAGGGGGTACCCCCCCTCTGCACTCCCCCACGTGGAAGAGTGTACACACTTCTGGGGTGTAAATACTTCATGGGGTATAAACACGGCTGAAAGCAAGGACCTCTGCATTAGGAAGATAATCAGGCTCCACAACCAACAGAGCACGACTATGAATAGATACCTAATGTATAAGAACAAGTTAAACAACATGGAAGATAAGAGGCTTCCTAAAATTACTTCAAAATTGAGTCGCAGCCACCATCGACTCAAGCGAGGATGGCATAAAGATGCCCAGTCTGGGATAAACTATTGGGGAATCATGGAAGACACCATTTTGTAGAATAAAGATACTATTAAAAATATCATCATATCAAAAGTTAAGGAGAAAATGTGGTGTGATAAAGAGTTAGAGAAAAAAATAAAAATTAAGGTATTATAAGGATGTAATCAACCCTAATCCAGAAGATCAAAATTATCTATATGTTTTGACAAGTGTAAAGAAAAAAATAAGCATTGCTAAGATATGAACAAATTATCACGAGCTCCATAGTGAAATTGGGCGTTAGTCAATTCCTAAAACACCATGGGATGAAAGATTGTGTCACCTTTGTGACACTAAAAAGGTTGAATATGAAAATCAATTTCTCTTAGATTGTCCAACCTATACCCAGATTAGATCTCATTTTCAAAATATTTGTCACACTACCAACCTTCCTAATCTCTTAACTCAACAAAACTATGGTGATGTTGGAAATCTTCTCTTAATTCTTTTTGAGGACATAATTTTTTTTCTAAAGGATCGTAAGTAATCACTTGTGTAACGTCCCCGGGCGGGCAAACGCTACTGCACAGAACACACCTATACTTATATATATATATATATCAGATGCATATGAAATAAAAAATGATGAAGTTAAATGGCTTAACAGAGTAAACATATAATTACTGCTATCATACAGAATTAATGAAATCAACAGTAATCATCATCACAATGGAATGCATGATAAGATAGTAAGTATAACAGACTAACATCACATATAAATTAAGAACAATATTAATACCTGTCTTTGAAACTGGAGTAATTCCACCAACCACATGCAGACCTTCCTAGAACCTCCCAGCCTTAAACCTCACTTATCATCATGCTCAATAGTGGGTCACCCCCGAGCTGGGACTATGCTCCACCCAAGGTAAGGGAATCCTAGACTAGACTAAGGTTACAGGGAAACTGCACAGAGCAACTAGAAGGATTCTCTCCAGGAGCCTTCTTTCGCCCACTACTCACAGACTCTCATTCCCCACATGCATGTTCCACCCGGGAGTATACACCTTCACAAGAAGAGTCCATCGGTGCTTCGCCTCCTCTTTGGGCCTCAACAGCAAGCCGGATCAAGAATTATCAGAGCCCCGAAGCTAGTGCTGGACTCTCTCTGGGAGAAAATTACTTCCTAGTAGACTCTCTCTCACCTAGAGGGAGTTGCTCACAGGCATGAAAACCTGCTTATTCTACCACGGGCCTGACAACCTGCTTCTTCAGCACACTCTTCAGCTCAATTCCAACCGGGTGAGGGCAACCGCAACAACATCAACACTCAATTGACACCAGGATGATGACCACAACAAAAAATGGGCATAATCTCGTAAATAGCAACGACCAGACGCTAAAATGCAAACTGCTTAGGTGATTATCTAGGTGTCGGGTTCTACAGAAGACACAAATTGGCTCACAATTTTCTAGTTACAAGATGCATGACAAGAAATTATGCAGAGGTTGTGGATGGAGGCCAAATGAAAAGACCAGACGGAATTTATAGGAATGCACCAAACAATCATAGAGGTCTCATGGTTTCGTTTCTTAGAGATGCATGCGATATGCAGAGCTCAGACGCAAAGGATGGTAGAATGAGGAGAACCCCCCCCCCCCCCNCGACTGACTTTTGCAACTTTTAACTGCATGTGACTGGGCCGACACATGTCACACATGAAGCTGCATGTGTTCCTCTCTAGGAGCTTAGGAAAACACTCAAAATTGTCCACCTTAGTTTTTTTTTGGAAATAGTAATAATAAATTATTATCCCTTTTTAGAGGTAAGCCCCCTAGCTTAGCCCCTAGGCCCAACACTTAGCCTTTCTTTCCACTTTTCAGCCCCCATTCCCTTACCCACTCTGTGGAAGCTTATTCCCCCATCACTCTTTCTTCGTGGTCAGTCTGCACGGAACGATGTTTAGAATTTTATTAATGTTCTGCATAATGCATATACAAAAGTAGGCTTCTGGCCTCAATACTTAGGATCTTTGTCCCAATAAACATATAATCCTACCATCTTATCAGTACTCGACTCACCAGCCTACAAAACATGATTTACAATTCATAAACATGATTACAACAAGGCTCATCCTTGGGTATATTACAATCCCCTCCCCTTATTTTTGCATTGTCCTCAGTGAAACTTTCACTCAATATCAACAAGATTTCCAAAATCTTCAAAAAGATGCGGGTATTCTGCCCGCATAGCATCCTCATGCTTCCATGTCATGTCCTCAGGACCATACCAGGTCCACTGGACCTTTACAATCCCTATAACTCAATTCTGGAGTTGTTTGCTTCTGTCCAATATGCGCACAGGATGCACTTGCAGGACACCTTCTTGCTCCACCTGAATCACATTCCAATCGATAACATGATTAGCATCAGGTATATATTTCTTAAGAAATGAAACATGAAACACATTATGTACAGTCATGGATGTAGGTAATGAAAGCATAAATGAAACTGGCCCAATCGTTTCTAGGATTTCAAATGGCCAACAAAATCTGGCTGCCAACTTGGCACAGTTTCCCAGCTTCAGGGAACTTTTGTTAGCTTTTACTTTCAGGAAAACATGGTCACCCTCTTTAAACTCTCCATGGGTTCTGTTTTTATCAGCATAACTCTTCTGCTTGTCTTGGGAAGCTTTCAAATTCTTCTTAATTTTTAGCATCTGTTCTTCCATTTCCTTGAGCAACTCCGACCCAACTACTGCTCTGTCAGGTGGATTATCCCAGCTTACTAGAGTATTTCACTTTCTGCCATAAAATGCTTCAAATGGACTCATCTTCAATGATGCTTGATACCCATTGTTGTAGGCGAATTCTACCAAGTGCAGGTAGTCTTCCCATTTCGATGGTTTGTCCATCACATACATCCTTAGCGTGTCTTCTATTACTCTGTTCACCCTCTCTGTCTATCCATCAGACTCAGGATGATAAGCTGTATTGAAATTTAGATTCATTTTGAATCGCTTGAATAACCCTTTCCAAAAAATTGAGGTAAATTTTTGGTCTTGGTCGGGCACAATCATATTGGGAATTCCGTGCAATCGTGCCACTTCCTTCATAAAAATATCAACAAAATCTATTGCCTTATGAGTGGTGTTTAATGGAATGAAATGGGCATATTTTGTAAGCTTTTCCACCACCACCATAAGGGAATCATGTTGCTTGCCTGTTTTGGGCAATCCGGTGATGAAATCCATCGTTACTACTTCCCACTTCCACTCAAGAATGCGTAAAGGTTGCAGCAACCCTGCTGGGTGCCTGTGCTCATCTTTAACCTTTTGGCATTCCATACATATGGCAATGTATTTTGCAAAGTCTTTCTTCATACCTAGCCAGAAATAATGGCTCTTGACTGCTGCCACAGTTTTCTGATATCCAGGGTGCCCTGCATAAGGGACATTATGCATTTCATGCAAAATCATACGTTTCAAGTCCTAGACATTAGGTACAGAAATTCTGTTCTAGTATATAATTATTCCATCGGTTCCCAATTTATAATTTTCCACTTTCTGTGGAATCTCACCTTGATGTAGCTTTGCTACCAGCTCCCTGTACTGCAAATCTGTATTTGCAGCCTCCAAAATTCTTCCCTTTATATTAGTTTGGTACATGCTAATGGTTGTATCATGTAAGTTATGCACCTTCCTGCTGAGTGCATCAACCACCTTGTTTTCCTTCCCTTTGATATGCTTGATATCAAAGTCATATTCACACAGAAACTCCAAGCACCTACTCTACCTAGCATTTAGGGTGGGCTGGTCAAATAAGTATTTCAAACCGTTGTGGTCTGTTCTCAATTCAGATCTCCTCCCCATGAGGTAATGTCTCCATTTCCTCAGAGCGTGAATGATTTCTGTCAACTCCAAATCGTGAGTGGCATAATTCTTTTCATGCTCTTTTAGCTTCCTGGACTCGTAACAGATTATGAATCCATTCTAACTGAGGACTCCTCCCAATCCTTCTTTGCATGCATCGATGCACACCACGAAATCCACATTTGGGTCTGCAATCTTCAGGATTGGAGCACTGGTTAACAATTTCTTCAATCGTTGGAAGCTTTTCTCACACTCTTCAGTCCACTGAAACTTCTTTTCCTTCCTTTACAAGGAAGTGATAGGGTAGGCTATCTTTGAGAACCCTGCGATAAACCTTTAGTAATGACCTTCTAGTCCCATAAAGGATCTAACTTCCACCACATTCCTTGGCGCTGACCATTCTCTGATGGCCTCAATCTTCTCAAGATCTACAACTAGCCCATCCTTCGAGATAATATGCCCCAAGTAATGGATCTGTTCCTGATAAAATGAGCATTTGATCAACTTGGCATACAACTGGTGCTCTCTCAGCACTTGCAACACCATCCTCAGGTGTTGTTCATGCTCTTCCTATGACTTGGAATACACCAAAATGTCATCCAGGAATACTATGACAAACTTGTCTAGATAGTCCCTGAATACACCATTCATCAAACACATAAAAACAACAGGTGCGTTCGACAACCCAAATGACACAACTGTGAACTCGTAATGACCATACCTTGTTCTAAAGGAAGTCTTGCTGATGTCTTCATCCTTTGTTCTTACCTAGTGATATTCTGATCTTAGATCTATCTTCGAAAATATCTTCACATCCTTCAACTAATCGAAGAGGTCATCAATCCTCGACAAAGGGTACTTGTTCTTGACAGTTACTTTGTTCAATTGTCAGAAATCGATGCACATCCTCAACGTTCTGTCCTTCTTCTTCACGAACAAGACCAGGGCACCCCAAGGTGACACGCTTGGGAATATGTACCCCTTCTTCATAAGCTCTTCAAGCTGCAATTGCAACTCTTTTAGCTTTGGCGTACTCATTCTATAAGGAGCTTTCGATACTGGAGCTTCTCCAGGCATCAAATTTACAGAGAAATCGATATCTCTCTTCGGAGGTATACCAGGTACCTCCTGAAATACATCTTCAAAATATTTTAGTACCGCATGGTCTCCAATATTTGAGACCTCATCCTTAGATGATTCCTCCATATGGGATGCAAACAATTGACAACCTTTCTTGTAGCATTTCTTCAGCTGTAATGCTGAAATTTCTCTGACAACTACAACTCTGGGAATTCCTTGGATTGTTTTCCAATTACCCTCTTCATCCAGGCAAGTAAATTCCTTGTTACGGCAGTCGAGGAGGGCATGGTGCTTTTCCAACCAGTCCATCCCAATTAAACAACCATAAGAGCCTAAAGGTAGAATATTCAATTCATCCTTCGTGCTCAATCCTTTCATGTCCATAGGACAAGACTTAACCAACTCAGTGAGTTTCCTCTTGGTTCCTGTAGCCAACTTCACTAACCAATACTTTTCATGTTTGATTCTTGATAAATGAAAACCTTCAACCACTCTAGGATCTATATAACTATGGCTAGCCCCTAAATAAATTAAAACAATAAGCGATCGATTGTTAATCATACCTTCCACTTCAATCATGTGCGGTTGAAATTCATCTTGCTTGTTGTCCAGAGCTGCGTAGATCCTTGGTATTCTACTACCCATGTCCTCCACTGTTTCATCTTTCTGAACATTGTGGACAACTCTCGCTTTATCATTTCTGTGGGGGCAATCCATGTACCTATGGTTTCATTTACAACCGCAACACTCCATAGGTGTTTTCCTTGGAAATTGACCACCCACTTCAACCTTTCTGGGCTCTCTAAAAGATGGATGTCCCTGAGGACTGTTTCTGAAAAAGGGATTCTTGTTTCCCTTCTGCCTTTGTTCCTTCTTGAGCTTCTTCTTGTCTTCCCAAGCCTTCTGGAAGGTAGGATTTTCTCTTTGTTTTTCATATAAACATTTCACTTTTCTTATTGTTTCTTCCATAGATTAGGGTCATCATATTTAATCTTGTCACCAATAAAAGGTGGTAATCCACTTAGATACCTCTGAATCTTGACAGTCTCCTCCTTGATGAATGTAACATGCTTCAACAGTTCCAAAAATCTTCACTCGTATTCATCAATGGTCATGCTGTCCAGTTTGAGTTCAAAGAACTCTTTCATCTTTCTGTCATGATATCTTTTAGTCAAATATTTCTTCTCGAAATACCTCCTGAATTCCTTCCAAGTGATATCTTTCTCTCTAATGTGTTTCACCTGCACAAGATGATCCCACGACATGGATGTTTTTCCTTTCAACTGATACATCGAAATTCTTCCTTCGGCATGAGAGGAATAATTGTGTAATTGGAAGTACTTCCTCATGCCTAACAACCATGTCTCAACATCTTATTCCTTCTGGTGTTCTCCATCAAATCTGGGAGGCTTAATATTATTCATTTCTCCTTTCAGTTCATCCACCCCAGACCTCCTATGCTTCCTGCTAGGTGATGGGCTTGAACTACTGTGTGCTTCCTTACCAGAATGCTTTGGGGAGTGACGACGATGTCTGCTAACACTCCTCGATCTTCTTTTTCTCTCAGGGGTCCCGCGACTCCCTGTTTTTCTTGTGTCACTCTCCTTTTCCCATTTCCTTTCTATTCTTTCCAAACTCTTCAACATCTTTAATTTTAATTCACCCTATTGATCCTTGACTCTCATGAGCTTTCGGCTATTAGCTCGGCAAGCCTGGGCATCTTTCTGCAATCTTTCAATGATTTTTATCATATGCCCTTCCTTATCCATTTCTTTTTCGTGCCCATTGGAGTTCGATCCTTTGACTCCCATGTTGGCATCCCTTCCTTCTCTTTCGTTCTCTGAATTGGAGGCAATTAACGCCTCTCCCATTTCTTTGCACTCAGCGATAAATTATGACTGGTTTTGGCACTCACTAAACTTATGCAAATACAATTTGCAGACAACCGGAATTTGTCAGGTCATTAATCCTTAACAAATTCCACAGCATTCAAAAACAACTTGATTCAAGAAACATTCAGTTTCCATGAATTTTCTGGGCTCTGCTCGGCTCTGCAGTACACTCATGCCATAGCCCTTTTCTCTGTTTTCCCCAACCCCACATGACCAATGATCATGACCAAGTTCTAGATCTACAAGGTTCTCTAAACAAAACTTCGGGGTTTCAGGTTTCGGGGGTTCGGTCTTGGAGGTTCTCACACTCAATTTCCTCTCCAACTCCTGAATTTCAGACTTTCGACCTTTCTCAACCCCGAGCCCATAGCACCGATGTCACCAACTAAGGTGCTGACACGTGGTGTCCTTAAGAAGGTCCACGTTACCTCAGGTGACACCATCTAGCCCTACTGTGTCTACTTTTTCCTTCAGGACCCACTGGCACAGGGCACACATCCCCTGTGTCCTCATCGATCCCAGTGATGTTAGCCCGACCCAATACTTTGGCTCATCAGTATTTCATGATTTCGAGCCTCGGGAGTTTGTGCATCAACACCACCAATTCTCCCGACAGATGAACTTATGAAATGTTGACATTTTGGAGCTCCTAATCTAACGGTCATGAATTCCCCACGATCTGACGACTCAGATCTCATCGGGATTTTTCGTATCACGATTTCCACACTCCTGTGCAACTCCAAAGGGTTCTAAACCTTGTGCACGTTCCCTAGATCCAACGATCAAGTTTTCTTCCTCCGATCTATGGTGTCGATCTTTTTGGGACTTCGGAGTTTCGGGGATCGGGAGATCATGCCTCAACACATCTCACTTTTCTTGATAGTCAAATCCCCAAAAGGTTTCCAGGATAACTCTCTTGCACCTTCTCCAGATCTGAAGGTCATGAGGGATCTCCTTTCCTTCCGATCAGATCCAACAGCTCTAACACTTTGTGCATTGATCTCTCTCTCTCTCTCTCTCTCTGTGGCCAAATACCATGCCGACTGCAATTTTATTCTACCGCTACTCCTACTGAGCTTCTTAACACAACCAAGTAACTCCTTGGCACTCAAGAATGCTCTAAGGCTCGAAATTGGTTTCTACAACACAATTTCACTCGACACCTTGGGTCCAAAGACCAATTATCTGGCCCATCTAGGCTCAGTGTGGAAACTATGGCTCTGATACCATACTGTAACGTCCTCGACCTTCAACCCCATGGCCAGGAAAACACTACTGCGTGGAACACACTTATATATATATATATATATATATCAGATGGATATGAAATAAAAAATAATGAAGTTAAATGGCCTAACAGAGTAAACATATAATTACTTCCATCATACAAAATTAATGAAATCAACACTAAATATCATCACAACGGAATGCATGATAAGATAGTAAGTATCACAGACTAACATCAGATATAAATTAAGAACAACATTAATACTTATTTTTGAAACTAGAGTAACTCCACCAACCACGTGCATACCTTCCACGAACCTCCCAGCCTTAGACCTCACTTATCATCATGCTCAATAGTGGGTCACCCCCGAGCTAGGAATAAGCTCCACCCAAGGTAAGGGAATCCTAGAATAGGCTGAGGTTACAGGGAAACTGCATAGAGCAACCGGAAGGATTCTCTCGAGGAGCCTTCTTACTCCCACTAGTCACAGACTCACATTCCCCACATGCCTGTTCTTCCCGGGAGTATACACCTTCACAAGCATAGTCCATCGGTGCTTCACCTCCTCTCTGGGCCTTGGCAACAGGCTGGATCAGGAATTCTCAGAGCTCCGAAGATGGTGCTGGACTCTCTCTGGGAGAAAACCACTTCCCAGCAGACTCTCTCTCACCTGGAGGGAGTTGCTCACAGGCCTAACAACCTCCTTATTCTACCACGAGCCTGACAACCTGCTTTTTCAGCACACTCTTCGGCTCAGTTCCAACCGGGTGAGGGAAACCACAACAACATCAACACTCAGTTGACACTAGGATGACGACCACAACAGAAAATGGGCATAGTCCCATAAATGGCAACGACCAGACGCTAAAACACAACCCGCTCAGAGCGATTATCCAGGTGTCGGGTTCTACATAAGACACAAATTGTCTCACGGTTTTTTGGTTACAGGATGTGTGATAGTAAATTATGCAGAGGTCGGGGATGGAGGCTAAACGTAGAGACCAAACATAATTTACGAGAATACACTGGACAATCACAGAGGTCTCACGATTTCGTTTCTCAGAGGTATGTGCGATATGTAGAGCTCATACACAAAAGCTGGCAGAATGAGGAGCGACCCCCCCCCCCCNCCCCGACTTACTTTTGTAGATTTTAACTGCATGTGCCTGGGCCGACACATGTCATCCATGAAGTTGCATGTGCTCCATCAACATGCGTTCCTCTCCGGGAACTTAGGACAACACTAAAAATTGTCCACCTTAATTTTTTTTTGGAAATAGTAATGATAAATTATTATCCCTTTTTAGAGGTAAGCCCCCTAGCTTAGCCTCTAGGCCCAACACTTATCCTTTCTTTCCACTTTTCAGCCACCATTCCCTTACCCACTCTGTGGAAGCTTAGTCTCCCAACACTCTTTCTTCGTGATTAGTCTGCACACAACGATGTTTATAATTTTATTCATGTTCTGCATAATACATATACAAAAATAGGCTTATGCCCTTAATACTTAAGCTCTCTCATCCAATAAACACATAAGCCTACCATCTTATCAGTACTCGGCTCACCAGCCTACAAAACATGATTTACAATTCATAAACATGATTACAACAGGGCTCGTCCTTGGGGATATTACAACTTTCCCTCTTAAGGTCGGATAGACTGATTCAATTTTAGTGGACCTTAATCATCATCATAACAGTTAATCATCATCTTTAGATCCCGATCATCCCTATTTACATTGCAAATTTTAGTTAGGGAATTTTCCAATATTTTATTAAATGCTTCCACTATTCCATTAGCCCGAGGATGGTATGGAGTTCTCTTCTGATGGTGTATTTCAAATTCTTCAGTCATTTCCTAAATGGTATTATTGAGAAAATGAGTTCCTTGGTCACTCATCAGAATTCTAGGGCATCCAAATCTTGTAATTACTTGTTCAAACAGGAAGTGTGTTGCAATATTTTATTGTTGTTGCTTCAACCCATTTGGTTAGATATTATGTCGTTGTAATGATGTAACTTGCTCCTGATCTTCTAGCTGGTGGGTTGATTGGTCCTACAAAGTCTACTTCCCATTTGTCAAACACTTTAAGGGTTACTTGAGGTTTTAGAGGAATCTCATCCCTCCTAGATGGATTTCCTACCCTCTGACAGACATCACAAGTCTRACAATATTCCTTTGCATCTTTAGAAACTATTGGYCACCATAGTCCCRCGCGTAGTATCTTCTACGCAGTGGMTTTTCCTGCATAGTTTCCTCCAACTATTCCTTCAYGTGCTTYTGCCAAGATAATAGGACGTTCATGTTCCATGACACATCTCCTTATAATATTATCTCCTCCTAGTTTATACCTACAATATGTTGGTAATCTACACCTCTAACCACCAAATTCTTCTTCTGTATAGTGTTGTATTCCTTTGGGGAAAAWCATGTACTAAAMAATTCAATGATATYAACAAAGTTTTCATTAGCAATCCRCACTGAAAAGAGTTGTGCATCAGGAAAATTATCCTCCAAGCTACTTGGTTCCTCTCCATTGGTTATCCTGGACAGATGATCTGGCCATGCATTCACTATTCTAGGTTTCACTACTACTTCAAAATAAAATTCTTGAAATAACAACAACCATCTACATATTCTCCCCCCCAACACTTTCTTGTTGACAAGGTATCTGAGAGTAGAGTGATCTGTGAACATTTTAAAATGTTGGTCTAATAAATAATGTCTGAACTTTTGTAATGCATATACCATAGCCATACTTCTCTCTCTGTTGTATTATAATTTTGTTCTGACTATGAGAGTTTCCTACTTGTAAATGCTATTGGGCGATCTATGTCGCCTTTTCCTAGTTGTGTTAATACTGCTCCAAGTGCTATTGAAGAGGCATCCACATGAACATGGAACTCTTTTGACCAATTTGGAAACACCAGAATTGGTGTTGTCACCATTTTCTCTTTTAAGATGTCCAAACTTTGTTGGCACTCATCATTCCATTGAAACTTGATATCCTTCCTTAACAATTTCTCCATGGCCACAGTAATATGTGTGCAACTCTTTATGAACTTTCTATAATAGCCTGTATGACCTAGTGTAGCTGTTAATTGGCACACTGACTTAGGTGGTGGTAAATTAACAATGACAACAATCTTTGTAGGGTCAACCAACATACCATGTTTACAAACCACATGCCATAGCAGAATTCCAAATAGTGCGTTGAATATGAATTTCTTAATGTTCAAAGAGATTTGACATTGTCTGCACCTATGTAACATTGTTAGGAACCTAACCCCTCACGTAGGTAGAACATATATTCAGATGTAATAAAGTTCAATATTAATAAGGCCTTGCAATAAGGTAGAATAAGTCAAATCTAAGAATACCTAATAGAAGCTTTTGCTTCTAGAAGGGTCTTCCTCTAGATGTTTCTTTTGATAGAAATAGTTAGTATAAATAGGAGTCGAGGGTATGAGAACCCTAGCTTGGATATTATTTTAATAGAGCTCTGCTCGAATGGAGGTTTCCCCCTCGAAGAGGCAAGTGAACATTGCTCTCAGAATCAAAGTTTTCTTTCTGGTGTTATTCTGATATCATTTCAGTGTTATCATGGTGTTGTTCTGGTTATATTGTTGTTTATATGCCATTTCTAGAATTTTATTTTTGTTCTACTTACTTTTTATATTTGAAATATTACAAGTGGTATCAGAGCACTTTCCTCGGCAGAAAATTGTGGGTTAATTCTTTTCAGGGTAGAGACATATTCCAGCATCTTTAATCTAAAGAGATCTATCGTTATGCGCATAAACCCGTGGTTGAGGGATTCATACATGCAGGAAATACAAGTGGTACTTAAGCGCACATTTGTTGGCCACCCTTGTAACCCCTGTTGGTACCCCTTCGAGTTGTAGTGCATCAGAGAACACCTGTATATGGATCGACCTAGATTTCCTGAAGCCCTCTTTAGATAAACCGATTGGCTGCCTAACTGCTATAGCTTCACCGAGAAAAACACTCGAGAAGATACTCTCTAGTACATGGGTAGTCGAGTAGTACAGCTAAGGGCACAGTCGATCCTCCTTAGCTGTTTCCCTAAGATATTGGGCTGAGTACTACTGTTGGACCCCACACGTATATAAGAGAGCTATAGCACAGGGCAAACCCTTGTCTATAGAACCCTTGAATACCTAACCCTTGGGGACATAAACAAAACATAAATAGACAAGATCTATTGCTGCACAATTGTGTTCGAGTTGCCAAATCACTACACATTTCTTCATGGTTAAGCATTTGGGAATTTCATCACTGCAGTATTCTTCAGATCAGAGTATAACTCCATAAGTGTAAAAAAAAAAAGTTTGGAAATTTTTGCACCATTATTTGAGACCTATTCCATTGGATTTATCTCTTAATCCTTATCACATTCATACCTATCATTTTTCAGCAAAATTTTTGACCCCACCCGCCCCTTTTTGGTTCCCTCGTCATCATGGCCCATACCCGTAGCCAAGACTCGGAAGCTCGCTTCACTACCTTGCAATCTAATTTCACAGAGACCCAACAAGAAGTGAGACAATTCAGTGCCAATATTTCCACCATCAATCAAAACATGCATTCCTCCATCGCCGCAACAATCACCGAACTCTAAGTAGATCTCAAACAAGACATGACTACCCATCTTGAATATGTTGTTTCGATGATTTGCACCAAGCTACATATCCATGCAGATCCCCCTTTATCTGACCCACCTTTGCATACCGAAGCTGAAACTTCCTCTCATTCCCATAATTTTCAGCCCCATCACTTTTAGCGTGACCTACGCCATCCGCGGGTGGATGTGACCAAATTTGATGGCTCAGATTCCACTGGTTGGGTAACTCAAATGGAACATTATTTCTCTTTGTATAACATTACAAATGATTTGGCCAAACTTCGATATGGTGTTCTCCATATAGATCAAGAACATTGGCAATGGTGGCAATGGAAAAAAACTGCCCGTCAAGGGTATGTTTCTTGTACACACTTTGTGGCAGAGCTTTATGAATGATTTGACACTGGAACTAACCATTTAGGTTGTTTGACAAAGTTGAAACAATCTGGAAAAGTGGAATACTTTATAGCTGCTTTTGAGAGACTGGCTGTTCGTACAGAGGGCATGTCTGATGCTTTTTTTCGAGAATGTTTTATCAATGGCCTCAAGGATGATATTTGTGCCCATGTCCTCATGGCTCAGCCTCAGAGTTGGGTGGAGGCTACTAAAAGAGCTAAGGAATCACAACAGGTTGTCTCTTCTCAAAACCGGAAACCCTCCTTTATTCCTCGCACTAAACCAGTAAATCCCACTACTCCTTCTACTCCACTAAAGATCCAAAAATTGACCAGGGATGAAATGGTTGAACGCCAACTCAAAGGCCTTCGTTATAATTGTGATGAAAAATATTTTTCAGGCCACAAGTGTAAGGAACAAACTATTTTTATGGCCATCTCGAAGGATATTCAGAGGAGGATGTTGAAACTGCCCTTGTGTCTGAGTCACATGATCCCACTGAGATAACCTCTCCCTCAGGCCCTCTCGAAGTAGAACCGGTCATTTCCCTAAATGATTTCATTGGATTCTCTGCTCCCCAAATCCTCAAGCTAATTGGTTGCATCAATCATAGGAAGGTCATCACTATTGTTGATAGTGGAAGCACCCATAATTTTATTCATCACTGCATTTCCCAAGAAACTCATTTCTATATCCATGCAGTCAATAATTTCCAAATCATGATTTCCAGTGGTATCTCCATGAAATGTGGAGGGCGTTGTGAAAATGTGCATCTCCAAATTGGTGACTACCACCTGAAATCTCATATGTTTTCTATCGACATGGGCGGCTGTGACATTGTGTTGGGTCAGACTGGCTAAGGACTTTGGGTCCCATTCTCATGGATTTTAAGGAATTAACCATGCAATTCGACCAGGAGGGCCAATAATATAAGTTCCAAGGCATCACCTTCAGTTCACCTGAGATCATTAGTTCCCATCGCATGGAAAAGCTGTTCAAAAAAGTTCATTCTGGTGTTATTGCTGAACTCCATGCCATACAAGAAACTGAGACACTCTCTGGGCCACAAGACCTCCAATCCATCCTCTCTAAACATCAAGTGGTCTTTTACACTCCCCAGGGACTCCCTCCTTCCCGTGGTGTTTATGATCATTCCATTCCTCTTGTACCAGGAATCCTTCCTCCCAATATATGTCCCTATCATCACCCCTTTTCCCCAAAAAATGAAATTGATAAAATGGTTCAAGAACTGCTTAATGCAGGCATTATCTTCCCTAGTATGAGCCCCTACTCTTCTCCTGTGGTCATGGTCCTGAAGAAAGAAGGTTATTGGTGCATGTGTCCTGACTTCCACGCCCTCAACAAACTCACCATTAAAGACAAGTTTCCCATTCATGTCATTGATGACCTCTTGGATGAATTGAGTGGCGCCCAGTTCTTTACTAAACTTGATCTTTGTTCTGGCTACCACTAGATCTGTATGAAAGAGGAAGACATTCCTAAGACTGGCTTTAGAAATCATGAGGGCCACTATGAGTTTTTGGTCATGCCCTTTGGCTTATGTAATGCCCCCTCCACCTTCCAAAACCTCATGAATCATGTCTTCCATCCTTTTCTCCCTCATTTTGTCTTAGTTTTCTTTGATGATATCCTCATCTATAGAAAAACCTGGACAGACCATCTTGCTCATGTGGATCGAGTTCTCCATCTACTCTATCGGCACCAAATTTTCATGAAACAATCTAAATGTTCTTTTGGCGCCTCAGAAGTCAAGTACTTGGGTCATCTTGTTGGCAAGGACGGTGTCAGGGTGGATCCTAAAAATATTGAAGCTATGCAATACTGGCCTCACCCAAAGACTCTCAAAAGCTTGCATGGATTTCTGGGCTTAACGGGCTATTATCGCAAGTTTGTTAAGAATTATGGAAATATTGCAACACCTCTCACTACACTCCTTAAAACAAATTCTTTCACTTGGACCCCAACAACTGCTCAGGATTTTCAAACCTTGAAGATGGCCATGTGCACCACTCCAATCCTGTCCCTTCCTGATTTGACAAAGACCTTTGTCATAGAATGTGATGCTTCGGGGAAAGAAATTGGCGATGTCCTTATGCAAGAGGGCTGACCTTTGGCCTTTACCAACAAACAACTGTCTGAACAAAATTTGGGCAAATCAATCTATGAAACAAAAATGTTGCCTATTTTGCATGTTGTTGATCTGTGGCACCCTTATCTATTGGGGAAACGCTTCCAAATTAAGACAGATCATCAAAGCCTCAAGTATTTTTTGGAACAACGCATTTCCTCCCTAGAGAAACAAAAATGGGTGACTAAAGTTGATGGCGTGGTTGTCGCGACCCTCACGGTCCAACTCGCTCTCACCAGGACCTTCTTTCACACGGCCCGAAGAGTCAACGACTCTTTCAACTCCTCTCGAGATCTCTCAATACCCACAGCTATTTCTTTGGCGATCTCCCCTTTGCGTATCGGGAAATCAAAACTCGCAGATTCGCGAGTTCGACACTCACGAGATCGGGTCTCTCAATTCCCCGAAACTCGATGGTCAAATAGTCAACGCTACTGTTTTGTCGGGGATTTCCCTATCGGGATATCGCCACTTGCGATGTCAACACCCTGACTTTCCAAACTCCGAGCTCCGAGGTGCCGATCTCTCGATTTAATGCCACCTGGACTCCACTCGCTCCCGGGGTCCCACGCTGCCACGTCACCTTCGGGGTTTCACGGATCCACGATGCGAATGTCCTTTGGTGTCAAAAACCCTGAACGTCGAATCCTCCAATTATTAGGGATCTTGCACCACGTGTTCCCGCTCTGACCGACGACTTTCGTTGATTCAGGAAATCCCCACTCGCGATTTCAACAAGCACGAAACTCTTGACCCGTCAAACGCTGATGTGCCGATATGCGATGGCCCGTTCCCTCCTTTCGCCTAATGGTTATCTTCCGCGCAACTTTCTTGGATCGGATGATCAGCGGGATTTCACAAATCTGCTCGACGAATCCTGGGCGTCAATTCTTCCCCCTGAATATTTCTCCCACTTCGAAAATTCTCCCGGTTCGAACCTCCTTTTAGGTCTGTTCCCACAATATTCGCAAGGAACTATCCCTCCAGAACTTTGTCAACTCTGACTCCTGTAGAGACCTCTGTGCAAACTGCTTGTGCTCGACCTTCAATCACTCTCAAGTGTTGAACTCAGCCAGACTCTATGTCCTCCTGAAAATAAGAGTCTTGTCTTCCTTTTCTCAGGCTCGCCTCTGAGACTCCAAATCCAACCTGCACTTATCCTGCACGACTTTAATAACCCAATTCAATTCTTGGGTGGACAAGAATAAGAGTTAAACTGTCTAGCCTCATCAACGCACTCTATGCGGATGAATTCAACTGCACTCTATGTAGGAATCTCTTGGCTCAGACAGAGAAACAATTGAAACTTATCTCCTCAATCTCTCAGTTTTCGAATCTACCATGAAATCATATACACAGCATATAAAACAAAGGCATAACAAGAAGCAAATATGCAACAACATGATATCAACAACACACAGAGAATAATCACAGCCATGGAATTGAATCAAAGCTTTCCTATTAATTCAATATCTGTACATGGGGATTCTGCTCATAATTTCTCTGCTCTACTCTCTTCTTGCTCCTGAATGAATTGATTTTGCTGCTAATCTTACAATGATACAAAGGAGGGTGTCTATATTCTGTTTTCCCTCTCGAAAGTAAAACTGTCTAATCTAGACTTAATTACTTTATCTACCTGCATTAAATCTAATAAATGCCTCAGCTACCTAAGGACGAGAGCTTATCTGCTCAAGGTCCGTCTTACAATACAAGTGCACTTCATTAAACCATGCATTAATGTCTTGGTGCAACAATATCACAATGTTTCAAAATTTGATGCTGGCGCTGTCCAGCTGTTCTTCCGCTTGACGTGATGGCTCGCTTGAATGAGTGAGCGATGCTCCTGCATCAAAAGATCTTTGGATATGATTATGAGATCATTTACAAGAAAGGCAAAGACAATGTGGTTGCGGATGCACTTTCCTGAAAATATGAAGATGAAGGATCCCTTTTTTCTCTCTCCTTCATTGTACCAGATTGGTTCCAAGTCGTTTGCCAAGAATGGCTACACGATCCCAAAAGTTCGCATCTGATACAAAAATTGTAGTCCAATTCTCCAGTTTCCCTAAGGTACTCTTGGCTCCATGATGAGATTTGATACAAAGTTCGTTTATATTTAAGTAAAATGTCAAAACTTAAATCCATGGTACTTTCTTAACTTCATGCTACACCCACAGTTGGGCACTCTGGGTTTACCAAAACCTATGACAAGGTCAAACTTTCTTTTTTATGGGATGGTATGAAACAAGACATTCGTAATTTTGTAGCCAAATGTGATGTGTGTCAACTCAACAAGGGAGAAACAGTCAAATCTCCTGGCACACTACAACTGCTTCCGATTCCACCTACTATTTGGAGCGATATCTCTATGAATTTTATTATAGGATTACCTAAATCAAGAAATAAATCAGTCATCATGGTGGTAGTTGATCTCCTTTCTAAGTATGCTCATTTATGTGCTCTTCAACACCCATTTACAACACCCAATGTGGCTCAACTTTTCATGGATCAGGTCTTCAAGCTTCATGACATGTCGCATTCTATTGTTTCTGATTGCGACCCAACTTTCACCAGCAATTTTTGGCAAGAACTGTTCAAGGTACAAGGAACCCAATTGCATCTCAGCACAACTTATCATCCCCATACTGATGGTCAAACTAAATTTGTCAACAAGTGTTTGGAAACATATTTGAAGTGTTTTGCATCGGAAAAGAAAAATTAGTGGGCTCAATGTTTACCTCTAGCGGAATGGGGGTACAACACTTCATACCATACAACTACCCACATGACTCCTTTTGAAGCGATATATGGACAAAAACCACCTTTATTTCTCTCATATTTACCAGGTGTCTCGAAGGTCCAGGTGATTGACCAAACACTTACAGTTAGAGAGGCTATTCTCCGTACGCTTAAAGAAAATTTGGTCATGGCCCATAATCGCATGAAGCAACAAGAAGATCAAGGTAGCTGTGAATGTCAATTTGCAGAAGGGGATCATGTGTTTCTTCGACTGCAACCTTACAAGAAAAATTACCTCAAGGTCGACCATTGTCAAAATCTTGCACCCAAATTTTATGGTCTTTATACCATTCTCAAGCGTGCGGGATAGGTGGCATATCAATTAGATTTGCCCAATCATTCTAAGCTACATCCTATTTTTCATGTTTCATGCTTAAAGAAGGTGATTGGAACTAAGTGCCAAACTCAAACCAACCTTTCCGAGTTGGACGAAGAAGGATCCATTTGGCTACAACCATAGGCATTTTTGGACCAGTGTGAGCATCGCCTGCATCAAGGAACCATCAAGGAAGTGTTAGTCCAATGGAAAGATACAACTCCAGGAGATGCCACTTGGGAACCAACTACCATTCTGTAGCAATTCCCACATCTCAAGCCTCGAGGACAAGGGATTTGTTAAGGGGGAGGACATGTTAGGATCCTAACCCCTCACATAGGTAGAAAAATATATTCGGATGTAGTAAAGGTCAATATTAATAAGGCCTTGCAATAAGGTAGAATAAGTCGAATGTAAGAAGACCTAATAGAAGCTTCCACTTCTAGAAGGATCTTCTCTAGATGGTTCTTTTGATAGACATATTTAGTATAAATAGGAGTCGAGGGTATGAGAACCCTAGCTTGGATATTATTGTAATAGAGCTCTTCTTGACTGAAGGTTTCCCCCTCGAAGAGGCAAGTGAACATTGCTCTCATAATCAAAGTGCTTTTTCTAGTGTTATTCTGATATCGTTTCAGTGTTATCGTGGTGTTGTTTTGGTTATATTGTTGTTTATCTACCATTTCTAGAATTTTATTTATGTTCTGCATACTTTTTATATATGGAATATTACAAACATTAGACTTAAAAATTAAACACAATCTTTCAATAGGATAAATATTTTCCAATCATCCAGATAAACCTCCAAAAACTTATGTATAAAATCTTTAAATGCAACTACCACTACTCTTGAAAAAATAGCAGGGGAATTTTTCAATCCAAAGAGCATCACTATGTATTTA
>ML812835.1:101038-114642 GCA_009831015.1 Picea engelmannii
GGTAGATTCAGAGCCCCTAGATCGCAATTTACAATTTTTGAGAAAGGCTTGTGAGAAAGGCTTAATGCAATTTTTGGATCATGAGAGTGATATGTTAAAATATTGTATATATACAATGGAAGAGGATAATTATCAATATAACATTGAAATTGTTAGAATATATAAATATGTTATATTTCAAAAAAAGTGATTTATAAATAATAAAAAAATGAAAAATAAATTTATAAATTAAAAAAATGAAAAATAAATTTATAAATAAAAAAATAAATTTTTTTATATTTATGATCTAATTATAAAATTTTGTAAAATGTTTTTAAAAACTTATTTAATTTCAATTGTTTTTAGCATAATATATTATGACGGCAACTAAACAAGTTACTCTTTCGAGTATTGATTCCAATCATAATTTTTTATGGCTAGATTCTGAAGATCTAATTGAGAATTTGTTTACTACTGAGTTGGTCAAGCTCTGCAGCTCTCAAGATCTAATAATTTGCAATGGAGTAATGAAGTGGCCAAACTCACCTAATAATTTGCAATGGAGTAATGAAGTGGCCAAACCCCAACCAGATGACTTGTATTCATGGGCTAGGCAGTAGTGTCGTAGATTATGTGATATATGATATCTTGTTTCCAATCAAATAGAAACTTTTGACCTTTTAAATGACCATGTACAATCTAGTCATAAACCTTTAACCCTAACTCTAAAATTTTCCATGCACATGAGGGCTATTGAAGAGAATTATAACACTCTAACAAAAGTAAAGTTGACATTTTATTAAAGGATTTAAATAGTAAATTAAATCTCCTAACTTATAAGGACAACATTGAAGAACTCTATCATAATTTTACAACTACCATTTCCATTTCTATTAATAAGTTCTCTTTCAAGGTGTCTTGTAAAAGGAATAATAGAATGACCAACCCCTAGTATGATAAAGAATGTAAAATTGCTAGGAAATTCATTAGGGATGCCTCTAATGAGTGCCTAAAACTAGATAAGATCAATATGTACAAATCCCTAATTAAAAGGAAAAAAATGTACTATATCAATAAAAGGAAAGAGCAACTTTTACAACTATTTAAGTTGGATCCTAAAAGGTTGTGGAGCCAAATTCTAAACCACAATACTAAATAAAATAATATGATTCCCTTAAGGGACTGGAATTCCTACCTTAAAAGTCTTTACGAGTTCCCTAATGCCATGGACACCATTCTTATTGTCCATACCAAGGATGAAGTTTTTTCTTTAGATGACATAGAGTTCAGGGTTAAGCAGGTTGCAAATGGGAAAACTAAGGACATTGAAGGCTACCAAGCTGAAATTTTTAAAATTGGAGGGCCTATCCTTATCCCTCACCTACACAAGCTCTTTAATTTAGCAGTCAAGCAGGAATTCCCTAAACCCTGGATGAAAAGCCTCATTGTTCCTATTTTTAAAAATGGGGATAGAAAATTCCCTCTAATTATAGGACCATTATGATTAGCCTATTTTAGCCAAGCTTTATGTAATTATTTTGGAAAAGAAGATTAGCCTTTGGTTAGAAAGTCACAGTAAAAGAGATAAAGGCAAGGCTGGGTTTAGGAGATATCATTCAATTGTGGACCATCTTGTTACCTTTAGGATCATTCCATAGGAGTTTCGCCATACTAAAACCAATCTTTTGTGTTGTTTTGTTGAATTTAGAAAAGCTTTTGACACGGTTCCTAGGAAAATCCTTTGGAATAGGTTGGAAGAGATAAAAGTTTCTCTCGAGTTGAGGGTTGCTGCAATAAGGATGTATGAGAACGTTATTGCTAAGTTTAAAAATACCGAGGGTTGTTCGAAAGAGATTAATTGCAATATTGGAGTCAAATAAGGTTGTCCCTTATCCCCTACCCTTTTTGGCATATACATTGACAAGTTATAAGATTGCTTGGAAAAAGTAGGTTGTGTCGACCCTTCTCTCACTGGTATAGTCATCAATATTCTTCTTTATGCAGATGATATCGTTCTTATGGAAAGGATTCCCCATGATCATGAAAACCAACTAAGAATCCTCAAGGATTTTTGCTCCAATATGGGTATGACTGTTAATATTGATAAGGCTAAGGTCATGATTATTAAATCCAATAAGATCACTTATAATACCTTCGTATATGAAAAAAACCACTTGGAGGAAGTGACTTTATAAAAATATATTGGAATTGATATTCACCACAAGCTCAACTGGAATTATAACATTGAGAAAATGATTATTGGGGAATGGAAAAATTATTATGGGTTTGAAAAAAATTGTAAATCAGTTGATATTTGGAGTTGGGATAAGAAGCAAATCCTCTTTGAGACTCTTTTTACACATTTTATTCTTTATGAATGTGAATTCTGGGGCTGTAGTATCTCTTGTGAATCTTGGAGAAAGATGGGGAAAATACAAAAGAATTTTATAATCTATCATCCCAAGATTAAAGGAAATATGCCCTATCCCATCCTCCTCTTAGAAACAAGTCTCTCCCCCATTGAGAGCATGACTATGAATAGATACCTAATGTATAAGAACAAGTTAAACAACATGGAAGACAAGAGGCTTCCTAAAATTACTTCAAAAYTGAATGGCAACCACCATCGACTCAAGCGAGGATGGCATAAAGATGGCCCAGTYTGGGCTAAACTATTGGGGAATCATGGAAGACACMATTTTGTAGAATWAAGATGCTATTAAAAATATCATCAAATCAAAAGTTAAGGAGAAAATGTGGTGTGATAAAGAGTTAGAGAAAAAAAAATAAAAAATTTAAGGTATTATAAGGATGTAATCCACCCTAATCCAGAAGATCAAAATTATCTATATGTTTGGACAAGTGTAAAGAAAAAAATAAGCATTGCTAAGATATGACCAAATTATCACGAGCTCCACAGTGAAATTGGGCGTTAGTCAATTCCTAAAACACCATGGGATGAAAGATTGTGTCACCTTTATGACACTAAAAAGGTTGAATATGAATTTTTTTTTCTCTTAGATTGTCCAGCCTATACCCAGATTAGATCTCATTTTCAAAATATTTGTCACACTACCAACCTTCCTAATCTCTTAACTCAACAAAACTATGGTGATGTTGGAAATCTTCTCTTAATTCTTTTCGAGGACATAAACAAAATTCTAAAGAATCACAAGTAATCACTTGTGAAACATCCCTGGGCAGGAAAAAGCTACTGCACATAACACACTTATACTTATATATATATATATATAAGATGCATATGAAATAAAAAATAATGAAGTGAAATGGCTTAATGGAGTAAACATATAATTACTGCCATCATACATAATTAATGAAATCAACAGTAAAAATCATCACAATGGAATGCATGATAAGATAGTAAGTATCATAGACTAACATCACATATAAATTAAGAACAATATTAATACTTGTCTTTGAAACTAGAGTAATTCCACCAACCACGTGCAGACCTTCCTAGAACCTCCCTGCCTTAAACCTCACTTATCATCATGCTCAATAGTGGGTCACCTCCGAGCTGGGACTAAGCTCCACCCAAGGTAAGGGAATCCTAGACTAGGCTGAGGTTACAGGGAAACTGCACAGAGAAATTAGAAGGATTCTCTCCAGGAGCCTTCTTACGCCCACTACTCATAGACTCTCATTCCCCACAAGCATGTTCCACCCGAGAGTATACACCTTCACAAGAAGAGTCCATCGGTGCTTCGCCTCCTCTCTGGGCCTCGGCAACAAGCCGGATCAGGAATTATCAGAGCTCTAAAGCTAGTGTTGGACTCTCTCTGGGAGAAAATCACTTCCTAGCAGACTCTCTCTCACCTAGAGGGAGTTGCTCATAGGCATGACAACCTGCTTATTCTACCACGAGCCTGACAACCCACTTCTTCAACACATGCTTCGGCTCAATTCCAACCGGGTGAGGGAAACTGCAATAACATCAGCACGATGACGACCACAACAAAAAATGGGCATAGTCTCGTAAATAGCAATGACCAGACGCTAAAATGCAACCTGCTCAGGTGATTATCCAGGTGTCGGGTTGTATAGAAGACACAAATTGGCTCATAGTTTTCCAGTTACAGGATGCGTGATAGGAAATTATGCAGAGGTTGTGAATGGAGGCCAAACGTAGAGACCAGACAAAATTTATGGGAATTCACCGAACAATCACAAAGGTCTCACAGTTTTGGTTCTCAGAGATGTGTGCGATATGCAGAGATCAGATGCAAAGGATGGAAGAATGAGGAGAAACCTCCCCCATGACAGACTTCTATAGCTTTTAACTACATGTGCCTGGGCCAACACATGTCACCCATGAAGCTGCATGCGTTCCTCTCTAGGAACTTAGGACAACACTCAAAATTGTCCACCTTAGTTTTTTTTTGGAAATAGTAATAATAAATTATTATCCCTTTTTAGAGGTAAGCCCCCTAGCTTATCCCCTAGGCCCAACACTTAGCCTTTCTTTCCACTTTTCAGCCCCCATTCCCTTACCCACTCTTTGGAAGCTTATTCCCCCATCACTCTTTCTTTATGGTGAGTCTGCACGCAACGGTGTTTATAATTTTATTAATGTTCTGCATAATACATATACAAAAGTAGGCTTCTGGCCTTAATACTTAGGCTCTTTGGCCAAATAAACACATAATCCTACCATCTTATCAATACTCGGCTCACCAGCCTACAAAACATGATTTACAATTCATAAACATGATTACAACAGGGCTCGTCCTTGGGGATATTACAATCCTCTCCCCTTATTTTTGCACTGTCCTTAGTGAAAATTTCACATAGTATCAGCAAGATTTCCAAAATCTTCAAAAAGATGCGGGTATTCTGCCCGCATAGCATCCTCATGCTCCCATGTCGTGTCCTTAGGACCATACCAGGTCCACTAGACCTTTACAAGCCCTATAACTTGATTCCGAAGTTGTTTTCTTCTGTCCAATATGCGCATAGGATGCACTTGCAGGACACCTTCTTGCTCCACCTGAATCACATTCCAATCGATAACATGATTAGCATAAGGTATATATTTCTTAAGCAATGAAACATGAAACACATTATGTACAGTTATGGATGCAGGTAATGCAAGCATATATGCAATTGGCCCAATCCTTTCTAGGATTTCAAATGGCCCACAAAATTTGGCTGCCAACTTGGCACAGTTTCCCAGCTTTGGGGAAATTTTGTTAGCTTTTACTTTCAGGAAAACATGGTCACCCTCTTTAAACTCTCTGTGGGTTCTGTTTTTATCAGCATAACTCTTCTGCTTGTCTTGGGAAGCTTTCAAATTCTTCTTAATTTTTAGCATCTGTTCTTCCATTTCCTTGAGCAACTCTGGCCCAACTACTGATCTGTAAGGTGGATTATCCCAGCTTACTAGAGTATTTCACTTTCTGCCATAAAACGCTTCAAATGAGCTTATCTTCAACGATGCTTGATACCCATTGTTGTAGGCGAATTCTACCAAGTGCAGGTAGTCTTCCCTTTTCGATGGTTTGTCCATCACATACATCCTTAGCGTGTCTTCTATTACTCTGTCCACCCTCTCTGTCTGTCCATCAGACTTAGGATGATAAGTTGTATTGAAATTTAGATTCATTTTGAATCCCTTGAATAACCCTTTCTATAAATTTGAGGTAAATTTTGGGTCTCGGTCGGGCACAATCGTATTGGGAATTCTGTGTAATCATGCCACTTCCTTCACAAAAATATCAACAAAATCTATTGCCTTATGAGTGGTGTTTAACAGAATGAAATGGGCATATTTTGCAACCTTGTCCACCACCACCATAATGGAATCATGTTGCTTGCATGTTTTGGGCAATCCCGTGATGAAATACATCATTACTACTTCCCACTTCCACTCAAGAATGCGTAAAGGTTCCAGCAACCCTGTTGGGTGCCTGTGCTCATATTTAACCTTTTGGCATTCCATACATATGGCAATGTATTCTGAAAAGTCTTTCTTCATACCTGGCCATAAATAATGGCTCTTGACTGCTGCCACAGTTTTCTGATATCCAGGGTGCCCTACATAAGGGACATTATGCATTTCATGCAAAATCATACGTTTCAAGTCCTAGACATTAGGTACATAAATTCTGTTCTAGTATATAATTATTCCATTGGTTCCCAATTTATAATTTTCCACTTTTTGTGGAATCTCACCTTGATGTAGCTTTGCTACCAGCCCCCTGTACTACAAATCGGTATTTGCAGCCTCCAAAATTCTTCCCTTTATATTAGTTTGGTACATGCTAATGGTTGTAGAATGTAAGTTGTGCACCTTCCTACTGAGTGCATCAACCACCTTATTTTCCTTCTCTTTGATATGCTTGATATCAAAGTCATATTCACACAGAAACTACAGGCACCTACTCTGCCTAGCATTTAGGGTGGGCTGGTCAAACAAGTATTTCAAACTATTGTGGTCTTTTCTCAATTCAAATCTCCTCCCCATGAGGTAATGTCTACATTTCCTCAGAGCGTGAACTATTTTTGTCAACTCTAAATCATGAGTGGCATAATTCTTTTCATGCTCTTTCATCTTCCTGGACTTGTACCAGATTACGAATCCATTTTGACTGAGGACTCCTCCTAATCCTTCTTTGCATGCATCGGTGCACACCATGAAATCCACATTTGGGTCTGCAATCTTCAGGATTGGAGCACTAGTTAACAACTGCTTCAATCATTGGAAGCTTTTCTCACACTCTTCAATCCACTGAAACTTCTTTTCCTTCCTTTGCAAGGAAGTGATAGGGTAGGTTATCTTTGAAAAGCCTGCGATAAACCTTCAGTAATGACCTTATAGTCCCATAAAGGATCTAACTTCCGCCACATTCCTTGGCACTGACCATTCTCTGATGGCCTCAATCTTCTCAAGATCTACAACTATACCATCCTTCGAGATAATATGCCCCAAGTAATGGATCTGTTCCTGATAAAATGAGCATTTTCTCAACTTGGCATACAACTGGTGCTCTCTCAGCACTTGCAGCACCATCCTCAGGTGTTGTTCATGGTCTTCCTATGACTTGGAATACACCAGAATGTCATCCAGGAATACTATGACAAACTTTTCTAGATAGTCCCTGAATACACCATTCATCAAGCACATAAAAACAACAGGTGCATTCGACAGCCCAAACGACACAACTGTGAACTCGTAATGACCATAACTTGTTCTAAAGGCAATCTTGTTAATGTCTTCATCCTTTGTTCTTACCTGGTGATATTCTGATCTGAGATCTATCTTTGAAAATATCTTCACATCCTTCAACTGATCGAAGAGGTCATCAATCCTCGACAGAGGGTACTTGTTCTTGACAATTACTTTGTTCAATTGTCAAAAATCGATGCACATCCTCAACATTATGTCCTTCTTCTTCACGAACAAGACCGGGGCACCCCAAGGTGACATGCTTGGGCGTATGTACCCCTTCTTCATAATCTCTTCAAGCTGCAATTGCAACACTTTTAGCTCTGGCGTACTCATTCTATAAGGAGCTTTCGACACTGGAGCTGCTCCAAACATCAAATTTACAGAGAAATTGATATCTCTCTTTGGAGGTAGTCCACGTACCTCCTGAAATACATATTCAAACTCTTTTAGTACTACATGGTCACCAATATTTGAGACCTCATCCTTAGATGCTTCCTCTATATGGGATGCAAACAATTGACAACCTTTCCTGTAGCATTTCTTCAACTGTAATGCTGAAATTTCTCTGACAACTACAACTCTGGGAATTCCTTGGACAGTTTTCCGATTACCCTCTTCATCCAGGCACTAAATTCCTTGTTATGATAGTCGAGGAGGGAATGGTGCTGGTCCAACCAATCCATCCCAATTAAACAGTCATAAGAGCCTAAAGACAGAATATTCAATTCATCCTTCGTGCTCAATCCTTTCATGTCCACAGGACAAAACTTAACCAACTCAGTGACTTTCCTCTTGGTTCCTGTAGCCAACTTCACTAACCAAGACTTTTCATGTTTGATTCTTGATAAATGAAAACCTTCCACCACTCTAGGATCTATATAACTATGGCTAGCCCCTGAATCAATTAAAACAGTAAGTGGTCGGTTGTTAATCATACCTTCCACTTCAATCATGTGCGATTGAAATTCATCTTGCTTGTTGTCTAGGGCTGCGTAGATCCTTGGTATTCTACTACCCATGTCCTCCACTGTTTCATCTTTCTGAACATTGTGGACGACTCTCACTTTATCATTTCTATGGGGGAAATCTCTGTACCTATGGTTTCATTTACAACCCCAACACTCCATAGGTGTTTTGCCTTGGAAATTAACCACCCACTTCTCCTTTCTGGGCTCTCTAAAAGATGGATATCCCTGAGGACTGTTTCTAAAAACGGAAGGCTTGTTTCCCTTCTGCCTCTATTCCTTCTTGAACTTCTTCTTGTCTTCCCAAGCCTTCTGGAAGGTAGGATTTTCTCTCTGTTGTTCATTTAAACATTTCACTTTTATTATTGTTTCTTCCATAGACTTAGGGTCATCATATTTAATCTTGTCACCAATAGAAGGTGGTAATCCACTTAGATACCTTTGAATCTTGACAGTCTCCTCCTTGATGAATGTAACATACTTCAACAGTTCCAAAAATCTTCACTCGTAATCATCAATGATCATGCTCTCCAGTTTGAGTTCAAAGAACTCTTTCATCTTTCTGTCATAATATCTTTTAGTAAAATATTTCTTCAAGAAATACTTCTTGAATTCCTTCCAAGTGATATCTTTCTCTCTAATGTGTTGCACCTACACAAGATGTTCCCACCACATGGATGCTTTTCCATTCAACTGATACATCACAATTCTTCCTTCGGCATGAGAGGAATAATTCTGTAATTGGAAGTACTTCCTCATCCCTAACAACCATGTCTCAGCATCTTCTTCCTTCTGGTGTTCTCCATCAAACGTGGGAGGCTTAATCTTATTCATTTCTCCTTTCAGTTCATCCACCCTAGACCTCCTATTGATGCAAGCGCGGGGTACCACCTCACCTCGCCCGCTCACAGGATCGCTCAATCAGTTCATATTCGTGAGCCGGAGCGGCTCCTTGGATTCCCTAATGGAATCTCTGTCAAAACTCGATCCACAGGTCCTTCCTTTATTTGCACAGTCTTCTGCACTCGACCGTGAACTTCCCCAACTTAATTTTGGGTTTCAAGGTTTCATGATCCCCGATGACAAGAGTACCTGTCCTCTCGAACTCCCAATCTCCGATTTTTCGATGCATCCCTTTTTTCCTTTGCCCCTCCCAGCTATGCCATGGTCCATGCGACCACCTCCTATATGACCGCAGTCATTCCTTTTATCGGGATTCGGGGTTTCATGTGTCAAAGTGTATGGGACCTTTCGTCCTCAGGATCCCCGATCCTCCAACTCCCGATATGACGTCAACTAGTGACCCCTTTCTTCCTTCATCACGATCAACGACCGTAATTGCCTGTGAAACCAACGGTCCCTGACCTCCCTCAGGACTTTGGGTTTTCAAAGTCCTAATTCATTTGCTCTTGGGACTACCGATCTCTCGAATCCCAATTCTCCACTAAGCCGACAGCTGGCCCCACGATGGAGCTTTCCTCTTTGTCGAGGTTTTCACTATGGAAATTCTCGATTCCTTTTCCTCATGACCCGCGATTTGCCGAGTCCCGAAACTTCGATGGAGTCTTCCCTTTCGGGACTTTTCCCATGGTCTTGGATCTTCGCCACGCATCCCCAACAGATGGATGACTCTGATCCAATCTCACGATTTCACAACTTCTGATGCTCTGGAAGTCTTGTCCTCAGGATTCGCGAAATTTTGAACCCTGATGCGTCGATCCTCCGATATTCTGATGTGACGTCAGCTAATCCCACAATGGACCTTCCACCTCTCGCAAATCCTAGTGCCTGGATCTCCAAATTGGATGATCACGCGACACATGTCCTTCCTCAGACAGATGACTCAGATCAATTCCGGGTAATTTCCCATGGAAATTCCCGATCTCTTGTCCTCGAGAACTTCGATATCCCGATATGCGAAACCCCGATGACAACTCTTGTCGGGATTTCTCCTCTACTGTTCACGAAAGCTTAACTCCCTCGATACACTTTGAAGATCCGACGGCTGTCAAGTCTTTGAATCAATATCCAACGGTCCAGATCCATTCTTCCTATGCGCTCTCACCCGAGGCTAAACTCCGCGCGTTTTCACCCGATCCAACGGCTGACGGGTTCTTCGCTCTAGATCTGTCGGTGCAGATCATTCCTCCCTCTGTGCGCTCCTCCTCCTACTACTTGGACGTGGAAACCTTCCAACTATCCAGATCTCTTCAGCCGATCTGATGGCTACTATGCTCCCTCCTGAGCTTCTGCGCTTTCTTCCAGTGCTTGGAATAATTACAAGTTCTCAAAGGCCTCGACCTTTGCCTCCCTTTCTCTACGAGCTGCCCAACTTTAAGCCTCGCCTGCGTTCTCCACGACGTTGTTCCTCCTGAGCTTTTACTCTCGAATCCTCAAAGGATTCTTTGACTACCGCACTCCTTGTAGAGTCCTTGCATGCACACATAGGTGCTATTCCTTCTGATCTTCTTAATTACTCAGACCCCCAAGGGATTTAATATTTCTCCCTTCTCCAATAGATGGAGAATATATTGGATGCCCTCTTGGCTATCCTTTTTCTCAAGAAACCTCTTGCTGAGTCTTTCAGGATGTTCAGCAACCCTGTGAAGATCCATCAGTGGATTCTTCCTCTAAGTTCCAGAACTCAAAGAGTTCTCTTTTCTTCTGTGCCTGTCTGCACAATGTCTCAATGCCCACCTGGCAGAGTGTCTTCTCTCACAGAACGTTCAGCAGTTCTGTCTTCTCCTGTGCACCTATGCACCTTCTCAATGCCCACCTGGCAAAGCTCTCAGAATCCTCAGTGACTCTAGTTCTCCATGAACTCACAATAGAGTTCTTCCTTCATGCACTCCTTGCACCTGCTCAATGCCCACCTGGCAGAGCTTTATAGAATTCACAACAGAATCTTGTCTGCCATTGTGTCTCTCATACACAGCCTTGCCTCCAAGGTATTCAACAACCTTGAGGTCTTTCTCCCTGAGTTGATGTTTTCAGCTTCTATGCCGCAACACGTCTTTGTCTGAACCCACAGTATTCAGAAGTGCATCCTCTGTGCACGGCTATTAGAACCTGCAGTGTTCTGTCACACCCTCTTGGTGTGAAGCCTCAAAGAAATTCAAGCTTGAAAATCAAACACTCCTGCAAATGCATAAACATAACATACATTCACAACATATAAAGAACACTCACAGATATTCATTCAACACAGAATACATGCAGGAAAAGTTGCTATTTGTATTAGAATGGAAAATGCCTGTTTGTACAAGGTGTTCCTGAGCACGGCCTGTAACAAGGTCTCGACTCTTCTCTCTTCTTCTCTCTACTCGTAGATTTTTTCTATGCCCCCGAACACTTACAAAATGAGATACTAAAATCTCCTTTACCTGAGGGGGCTCTTCGAGCTCTTCCCTCCAAATCTCACCTACCCTATTCAATTACATTGAATGGGATATCTAGTCCAGCATCTGGATCTATATCTCAGCCTTACAAAACATTAAAGGCCTATCTACCTAATGCCTGCATAAAAGCACGGCTCTATGGCTCAACAACCTAAACATTCAATTTACATTCAATTCAAATTTTAAATGAGTTTGCGCCTCTCTTCAACGTGCGATTTGAATTCGCTGACGTGGCTGGATAGCTGATGTGGAGAGATGCTTCTGCATCATACTTCTCATCTACAAAATTCATGATCTCCTGCTCATGAGCTTCCCCTCTTAGCTGTGGAAATCCTCCTGGATCCCAAATAATTCTCTGGAGCTGTTCATCTGCTCCATTCTGCTGCTGCTGCTGCTTCTCTTCTGCCCAGCTTCTCCTTGCTGGCAGTCTCTGCTGACCGGATCATCAGCTCCCTCATCATCTCGATCACTTCGTCTAGCTGCTCCAGTGGCTGGATCTGCTCTTGTAGTCTCCTCAGCTGCAAATTTTTTTGGCACATGGGCAGATCACTGTGATCTCCCATGTTTTCTTCATCATCTTCCAACTTCACCTGTTGGATGTGCACGCCCTGCACTTTCACCCTTCTCTCCAGGGCTTCTATCTGTTCCCACATATCAGCAAAGCAAATGCTGTCTGCTTCTTCTTCTTCTGCTGCAAACTCCCATGTTGCAGTCTTTTCAGTCCCCTGGCTGAAAATATTGAGCCATTCCTCAGAATGCTCATCATCCTCTCTTTCTTCTTCTCCTGTCAGCTTCAGTGCTACATATTCCTCAGCTTCCCGGCTGAATATGTTGAGACACTCCTCAGAATGCTCATTTTCCTTTCCTTCTTCTTCTGCTTTTAGCTTCAGTGCTACAACTTCCTCAGCTTCCTGGCTAAATATGTTGAGACACTCCTCAGAATGCTCATTTTCCTTTCCTGCTTGAGCAACCTCAGATGTCTGCTCCAATTCTTCCTGGACAGTCACAGCCAACTATTCTTCTGTTGTTGCAACTTCATCTGCAACACAGAATTCCGCCTCCTCCTGGCCGAATGGTAGGAATATCTGAATTCCCCCAATCATCATACGGCTTCTCAGATCGTCCTCTTTTGTTAGCTGCACCTGTTGATCCGAATCTATCTCTGAGCTCATCTGCTCTTGTTGGGTATGTGTTATATTCTTTGCATGAGTAGTAGTGTCTGAGCACCTATGCCGGGCGCGCAGGGGGGTTAGAGGGGGGTGCAGGGGCAGCGCCCCCAGAATTATTTTTTTTGGGCCGACATATTTTCGCCGAGCCGACATATTTCCGGGACCACATGATATTAGGTGGTTTTTTCGGCACATGTTTTTTGCCGATGGTTTTCTATTTCTGGTTAAGGAATTAGGGTTTTGGACTAATCTAGGTCATTGGGTTAGGTTTTTGGATGCCGCTCACTCCTATATGTATATTGTATTGTAAACAATGTAACACAATGTATCAATATAATATATGCTGGTTTTCCCGGTTTGGGTTTCCAGGTGAAAAATCTCTATGTAATGTTTGTATTTGCCATTGTATCTTTTCTGTTCTTTTTTGAATATCAGTTTGCAGTAGATATTGTACAAGGTTAGAATTTACATTTGGTATCAGATCTTTATTGGCTTCAGGGGGACGCCTTTGTCGTCAAGGGTTTGGCTCGGGACTGTGATAAGCCTTGTTAGAATGGGAGATCTGTGGTATTGTTTTTCAGGTGAAAAGAAATGGCAAGCAATTCAAAGATGGAGATCGAGAAGTTTAATGGGAAAATCTTTGAGCTGTGGAAGCTCAAGATGGAAGATCTTTTAGTGGACAGAGATCAGTGGATCGTGGTAGATCCAGGTACGGCACCTGCAGGAACTTCTGCAGATGACTGGAAAAAGACGGATCGGAAGGCAAAGAGCACAATTCGACTGTGTCTCTCCGATTCAATATTACTGAATGTGTCAGAGGAAGCTACAACCAAAGATTTATGGGAAAAGTTGGGGAAGTTGTATCAGTCTAAGTCCCTAGTAAATAAACTATTCCTGAGAAAGA
>ML812835.1:145750-155821 GCA_009831015.1 Picea engelmannii
GGGGGGGGGTGAATCAGTTGTTACCATGCTTAAACAATTATGCTTCTTTTAAACTCTTTGCAGAAACACTGAATGATGATCACAATAATGCAGAGAAATAAACAATGGCACATTCAACATCAGTCACATATATGAGAAACACATAGACAGATGTTTCCCGAGGAAACCCATACAGGGTAAAAACCTTTTTTTCTTTATATGACAAGTAATAGTTACATTCTTTACATTATCATACATATGAGCACCAACTCATAATGAGGCTACAACCTCTGTTTTGCAAGCTGCAACTTGTTGAGAGCACCAACTCTCTGTTTTCTCTAACACCCACTAGAAGGAAGCACCAACTCCCTGATTTCTCTAGCACCAACTACAAGGAAGCTCCAACTCCCTGGTTTCTCTAGCACCAACTAGAAGGAAGCACCAACTCCCTGAGTGTTTCCAGCATCAAATGGATGGAAGCACCAACTTCCAATCATACAAGAACCAACCTGTATAACAGAGAACAAGAGTTCTCCCTTGCACCACCCTGCCACCCTGGTTTCTCTGGCTGCAACCAGATGGAAGCTACAACTCCCTGTNCCCTAGCACCTCCCAACCACCCTGAAATATACAGCTTTTCTACTGAAACTTATTACAGTGATATAATGTTCAACAATTTCTTACCAGACTCATCACTGTTCTGCTGCATCTCGTTGCTCTGTCTGCCACACTGCCTTTCTGCACACATGACTTGCATTGTCTGTTCTTCTACGTTTTATCCTCTGTGCGCCATGTCCATTCACTGCACAGTTCCTCTTCTCTCATATTCAGCTGCTGCACTCTCCTCCTTCTTTACGCATGAATCACCTTCAACAATAGTAACCTCATCTCCTCTCCGTGTGGTGTACATATAGCTTCTGTGCTATTTGTGCATGCAATGCGCACAATGCCTCTGCATGCTCACTCTACACCAAATTCCTCCACAACTCGAGTGCTCTGTCTAATCATCATCGTGACTCTTCAACTTCTCTGGTGGTTCAACCCATGTGTCTATCATCACTAGGTTTTATGCCGATATTCCTTTTTCTCTCTGGAAGTTGAGACTCTTCGTATTCTCTGTTATAGTCGAGCTCACCCTCTTTGTTTCAGCTACAGGCTTCAACGCTCATCCATCTGTCAATCCCTTCTAAGAATAGTCTTCCTTCATTGGACAAAGCTTGGAGACTCTTCATCTCCTCTCGCGATCACACAGAGGTCTCTTCGAATTCTCTGGCAGACGCCATCAATGGTTTCTGGAAGTTTCACTGTGTTGTGCATCGGTAGCCCTCCGATCTTCTTTAGGTTTATCTGCGTCGTTGGATGGACCTTATTAATCTTGCCTTTAAATCGGGTTTCAGCATTTCGACATTCCTATGCCCAAGTGTCTTGACACTTCATTTCGTGATCTCCGAAGCTCCGAAATGGAGCTTATCTGCACTAGCTCCTTCCCCAATATGTCTATGGTCATAACCAAACGCCTATACAAAAAGTGCTTTCGCGATTTCTAATTTCGTGAATTTCAACACTATGCTTTGTTGACCTTAAGTCAGCGAAATTTCGATTGCTTGCCACATGTCCTGTGATTCAATGGTCCATATTTTCTCTTGAATCAACGACTGTCACAATTTTGACATTCATGTTGCATTGTTTTCTTTGCCTTTCCATATCCCGATTCGCAAAACTCCGATATGGTATTAGATCAATGGTCCAGATTTGAGCTTGACTTGATGGCTACGATTGAAGTGCGATATCACATATCGTGATTTTGGAATTCCTATTGCATTAGGTTCTTTGCCTTTCTATGTCGCGATTCGCGACACTCCGATATGGAGTTTGATCAATGGTCCAGATCTGATCTCTATTCAACGACTGCGATTAAATCACGATTTCGCATATCGTGAAATCAACATTCTTGTTGCATTGTTTCTTTGACATCTCCAACACGCGATCCTCGAAACCCCGACATGGACTGGAATCAATGGTTCATATTCAACCTAAATCTGACGGCTCAGATTACATCACGATTTCACATATCGCAATATCGGGATTCCTGATGTCAATAATCTTTGACATGTCCAACTCTCGATCCCCGAAACTCCGACAGGGACTGGAATCAACGGTCCAGATCAAACCTTTGATCTGACGGCTCAACTTACATTGCGATTTCGCATATCGTGACATGGGGATTCCTGATGTCAATAATCTTTGACATGTCCAACTCTCGATCCTTGAAGCTTCGACAAGGACTGGAATCAACGGTCCAAATCAAACCTTTGATTTGATGGCTCAACTTACATCGCGATTTCGAGAAGTTAAGGAACCGTGTTCCTTTGACTCTCCAGTCACCGAACTTACGATCTTTCCCCATGTGTCCTGCCTGTAAATGGATGGTCCTCCTTCTTTAGGGATTTTGTGAGCCCTCTACTCCTTGCACATTAAAGAATGTGCAGGTTCTCCTCGATCCAACTGTGGTTAGACCCTGTGCTCGGATCTAACGCCCGAGATCTATCCTCCATATTTGCGTGCTCCTCTTGTCTATATTGAGATCTGACGGTCATCGGGAATTCGGGATGGGATCCAACGATCAGTAGTGCTTCTCAAACTTTACGGGACTTCATCATGCTTGATCAATAGTTTAGATCAATCCTCGATTTGACAACTGAGGATTGTTGCGTTTAGACAAATGTTGTGTTCCTGGTCTTCCTGAATATCACTGCACTGCTGATCATTGATGATGTACTCAAGCCATCATCACTGCTATACTTGCCATCAATGACAAGCATACGCTTCCTATTAAACATTTGCCAACATTTCATTCGTTGGTCCTGACTCAATGACTTCCCTAAACAATTCGTATATGTAGACAATATCACCCACCATAGGTCAATTATGTGGTGTTGTCTCCCATGCCTTTAGCTGTTGATGAAGATGAGTCTCTCAATGTGAGCTCAGTCCCCTATGACCTATATTTGATAGTTGACATGGTTATCTCTTTGATAGGGTATTTAGAGCTTGATATCTTCACTCCTGTCGTGACCCTCAACATGGTGTCTTTCCAAAATGTTGTTCTTCCGTCCATTGAAGATCTCTTGGAAGCCATGATTGAGTTTTGTCCCTTGACATGGTGTCCTTCCAGAGCATTGTCCTCTTGGAAGACATGATCAATAAGAGAGCTTTGAGCATGGTTTTATGATTTCAAGCTCATTAAAAAATGAAACTAGTTGCGAGGATAGTTTTTTCATCCCTGTGGAAACCTCATTAAAAAATGAAACAAAGGTTATGAGCATAGTTCTTCTCTCGTGTCAAGATCGTTTAAAAATGAAACAGAGGTCTAGGGATTGAACCTAGATTCTCGAGCATAGTTCCTATTCCTGTGTCAATCTCATTAAAAAATGAAATATATTTTTTCCCTTCTCTGTTTGAGTCAAGTCCTTCGTCTACTATTTGAAGCTTCATTTCATTCTCCTTTGTAGTCAGATGAAATGAAGCTTGGGGTGCAATGCTTACAGCCTTTGGACTTCATGTTGAAGTTAAGTCTCTAGCTTCTTAAGATAGGGGATAACTACCAACCATCCCTGGATTATGCATTGGGAAGCCTCAAACATAGTTTCCTCTAGTTCAAGCTTATGTAAAAATGAAACTAGGTCCAAGCATAGTTTTGTTTAGTTTTAATCTTGTGAAAAAATAAAATCTATCCCAAGCATAGTTTTGTTTTGTTTTAAGCTTGCGTAAAAATGAAAACAATACCGAGCTTAGTATTTTTTCTTTCTCATGCTCGTAAATCAATGAGAATGTAACCGAGTAAACATTTATCACTTTTTCGGACTCGTAAAGGTTATATGAAAAATGAACCCTCTGGAGTTCCCTTTAAGCTCTTTTTAGACTCTCTAAACATGAAAATATTGTCGAGCGACCTTGTTCTTTTCACACTTATAAAAGTATTTGAAGAAAACATCTAATGAGCGATAGATTATCACTTTTTTTGTCTCATCATATTAATCTACGAAAAAGGACCTGATGGAGTTCTCTTTAAGTGTTTTTCAGACTCTCTAAAATTGAAAAACCCCTGAGTTTTCTCTCTTTGGACTCATTAAACAAACATCGAAATACACATATGTTATCGAACCACTCCTTCTTAGGGATCGTTAAACATACTCCGAGGGACTTGTCTGAAGGATGAGATTACATCAACAAGCATATGTTATCCTCCTCATGCTTGAGTAAAAATAAAGAGGTGCTCGCCATAAATGGTTGGGGAAAAATAGGAAAGAATTGTGTCTTTGTATTTGTGTTAGTGGCAGTAATAGTTGCTCTCGAACATGACACTCCCCTTCATAATTGTATCCAGGTTGGGAAATCCATTTATCTTTCGCCTGACCATCCACAAATTCATATGTTGGGTCATCCTTGAGTCAATGCTGCCAAGACCATTGTCGTGTCATTCATATGTTCAAGAGAAGTCCAACCTAAACGAGCCTTCTATTGAGTCGACCATCTGTAGTTATAAATCTTCTACTATGTCGGCCATCCCTGTGTTAGTTTCGAATCACTTTATACTCTGATCTACCTCAAATATTTTACATATTTCATGTCATTGATGGGGGATACATCAAAGCCCTCCTATTATGAGACTTTTCTTGTCAACTTCAAAAACTTATTTGGGAACAAGACTTAGAAACTAATTAGTACCTTGGAAATTGAATGCCTTAATAGCAGGTTTACTTTCTTTCGATAGTGGGTTTTCATTATTGACTCGTGATTGGAAGATTCCATCGAGTGTTCAACTTCAACTCATACATTCACATCCATTGTATTGTACTAGTGTACCTTCGGAGTCATTGACATTAATGGTGATTCCCCTTGCACTTGTTAATGGTATTCATTAATGATCGGTAATCAAGTGGTTTCACCCATGTTCGACTTCAAAACATATATTCGTATGGTTAGATTCATACTATAAAGTGGTGGAGATGAAGACCCCAGATATTTTTTAATAGATTCAAGTTGCATTGGAGTATATTCATATTGTATTGTTGCATAGATCCACAGTGTATGTCTCATGGCTATGTTCAAATTTGAGTCTTTAACACATATATCCACAATGTATTTTTGGTGGCTATGTTCAGATTTGAGTCATAATGGCATGGATCCATAGTGTATGTTTGGTGGCCATGACCTGTCTTACTTGACATGGATCTTTGCATGTTGGCATTTATGATTTGATTCATTTGTATTCTGAGTATGGGAATGCCTACCTCAATGATGAAGATATTATTGTACTGTATTTCCTTATTTGTTGGCAGGTTTCCGACTAACATGTTCCTTGTTCCCTACACACACTCGATAAAGTATTTCAGCTATCACCCTATTCTAACTTCATACTTTGGGGGGATCTCTGTTACACATTATTTTTGTCACCCTTGTGACCGTGAATGATGTAAACCTATCCTTTGTCTTGAGAAGGATCAATGGCCCAAATCCCTGAAGAAGAATGAAGATACATTTTCCCAGAGAGATGGAATTATACTTTTCCTTTGTCAAAAACCTTAGAAAAAGGGATCACCGCACCTTGCTTAGTGTTAAGGGTGCAACGACCTAGGATCATCACAGGTTGCACCACAGTGGCTTGTGACATCATCACAGTTTTCTCAGTATTAAGGGTGTGATGATTTTCATACGAAGGAAAAATAAAATCTTCTCGATTCTTCTAGAATAGAAGCTTCGAGGGTGAGTTGGCCTCCGATCGGTTTGGATATGAGTCACATCCCTGATATCTTGGGATCATCCTAACCTTCTTACCCTATCCTTTTCATCTTATAAAAGGAGAGGAGTTCTCATGGGAAAATTTAGTTGTATTGAGTTGGCTAGCTTTTGGTGTGAGCTTGAGTATTTTTTGTAGCTTTGGGCTTTGCTTTGTCAAGATAGATTGTTGGTCTCAGAATCTGTGGAGCAAGAAGTATATGGGACTCAAGGAATGGTTAGAAGGGAACTTACGACATCAAGGCATTGGTTGTATTCTCCTTTTCATATCTTTAATACAGTGATATATTTATTTCCCATAAAATTGGTCTTATTTTATTTTACGACTCCTTGATCACATACATAGGTTTTGTTGAGTATACGTTGTTGCTTTCACTTCGTTGGCTTGTGTATTTTTACAAGTTCAACATCCCATAAGCCTTGGAATGGAGCGAGGATGACACTATAGAGGAAAAATGATGTTTAAAAGGTATACCATTTATGTCTTGTTAGTTAGTATGCTTGACAATTAAAACTTAGGGAAAGTTTTATATTCTGTGTTATTTTGTTCTAGTTTCGGGGTGAAACTAGGGAGATTTGTTTGTGTCTGCACTTACCGATTTGTCCGATAAAAAATAGGGGTATGAGATCAAAGGGGAGGAAAATTTGGTATGAAGGTTGAAGAAGAGATTGTATGGCCTAAAGCAAGATCCAAGGAAGTGGTATTTGAAGTTTGATAGGTTTATGACAAAAATAGGTTTTAGTAGATGTAATTCTGATCATTGTGTTTATTTTAAAAGGCTAGAAAATGGTATCTATATTATATTTCTATTGTATGTAGATGAAATGATTTTTCCAAGGTCTAATATGAAGGATATAAAGGTTCTCAAGAAGAAATTAACTAATTCATTTGCGATGAAGGATTTTGGTGTTGCAAAGAAAATCCTTGATATGAGAATAGCAAGAGACAGGAAAAATCACAAATTGAAATTGTCTTAGGGTGAGTACATAGAGAAGGTGTTGGAGAGGTTCAAAATGCAGAATTCAAACCAGTTAGTACACCTTTGTCCAGCCATTTCCAATTAACCAAGGAAATTTGTCCCAATACACAAGAGGAGATGGAATACATGTCCAGGGTCCCTTATTCATCAACAATTGGCAGCTTGATGTATGCGATGGTTTTCACAAGACCTGATATTTCACATGCAGTGCGATTTGTGAGTAGGTATATGAAAAATCCAGGTAAAGAAAATTGGGAGGAAGTAATGTGGATTCTCCTGTATTTGAGAGGTACTTCTACCCATGAATTATGTTTTGGAGGTTTAGACTGTGTTCTATAGGGATATGTTGATTCAGATATGGTAGGTGATAAAGATAGAATGAAGAGCACCACAGGATATGTTTTTATTGTAGGTGGAACAACAATAAGTTGGATTTTAAAACTACAAAACGTTGTTTCACTTTCAAAAATAGAGGCAGAGTATGTTGTTGCTGCAAAGGCTAGTAAAGAGATGATTTGGTTACAGAGGTTTATGGAGAAATTGGGAAAGAAGCAGAAGAATAACAGGTTTTACTGTGACAATGAGAGTTCCATTCATCTTGAAAATATCTCAGCCTTCCATTCAAAGAATAAGAATATAAAACTCAAGCACCATTTCATACGATCCATCTTGGAAGATAGACATTTGAAGTTGGAAAAGATACATACTAGCCAGAATCTTGCAGACATGTTAACTAAGGGAGTAACCAGGGAGAATCTAAGTTCCTGCTTAATTTCAGTTGGCCTTCAAGCATTAAGGTGAAGATGAGAAATTTTATAAGTCCAAGGTGGAGTATAGTACAACAAGTACAACAACATTGGAGTTGTTGTGATTAGTGTCCAAGTGGGAGATTGTTGGTTGTGGAGCCTAATTATCTTCCTGATTCACAGGTTTGTTTTAGTTGTGCTTGGACCCCATTCCCTAATGNGGGATTTCCCCCCCACAATTGTCACCAGGGGGGGTAGTGACAATTGTTATAGCCCCCCCTAGTGGGGGATTTGGGGCAGCACCCCCAAAGCGAAATTTTGGGAAAAATTGCCTTGTAAAACATTGTAATTTCATAGTCAATCTGGACCGTTCATTATAAGGTCGCAAATCTGATGAAATTTTTTATTTTAGGGTTTTTTCCCTAGAAGTAAACCATCTCTTATGAGGAAATTATATTGTGGATGTGTATTATTGCGAATATTGTATTCTGAGAGAGGAGGCTGCAAGAGAAAGAAGAGGAAGTTATAGCGGGTGTGCTAGTTTGTATCCCTTCATTTTGCTGGATAATAAAAAGGAAGGACTTGGAAATTTCTCTGGTAGATGTAGCCCACAATGGGTGAACTACGTATATATGTTTCTCTATTGTATTGTGTATCTTCTATGTTTTATTTCCACATTTGTCTTATTTTATTGCTCTGCGATCCTATTTTTATTACAACCATGCCTTGCATTGACTTGCCTTACCATGCCATGCATTTCCTTACCTTTCCATGCCATGCCATGCCTTGCATTTCCATGCCTTTCCTTTGTTGGGCCCTTTGTTTTTGGTTTGATGTTGTGCAAGTAGGACTATAGTCCCAATTTTGGTCAAACACGAGTTGTGCAAGCTACAAAAGAGCTGGATTGGTTTCAATTTGTAGATGAATTTCTAGATTCTTTCGAAATTTATGATTACAATCAATTATGTGAAGAATTCCAGACTTCGCTAATCAATGGAGATTCATCTTCAGAAGACTTTTCGACAAGAATCTATCATATCCTCTGTAAATTTAATCTCGATGACATGTCATTTGTATTAAATCTCCGCTATGATGCTTGCGTCCCTTCCATCCAGTCATTTTCAATCGTGAATGAAGAACCAGTTGCAAATCATATCACTCAATTGCGAGAAGAATTTAGTTCGCACAATGAGAGGAATCCATTCGAAAATTTTGAACAAGCAAGGGAGGTAGAATCTATTGATCGGGTTCTTACCGACAACCAAACTGGTTTTTCCTCCGAATCATTATATTTTCAGTGTTCGAACATCATAGAAGAAGATTCGATTCTTGGTTGAGGTGAATATCATCATTCTTGTAACTCATGCTCTAATCTATATTTAAACTCAGTCATTGAAGAACACTTAAGCGATGAAAATCATCTTAAACATTCTAACATTCCTATGAAACTGATTAGAGAAGAAGCTATGCAATTGGAAGGATAAACCTTAAACCTTCATCCTCAAAATGTACTTTATCCACAAGAAAGACTAGACGTTTGTCATGTAATTTTTGAATTATCTATCATACAGAAGGAAAATCTAGATGATCATATTATGTTGAGGAATTTGTCACCAAAACAGAGTGAGTGTTTTAAAGAATGTGAAGAGAAATGTCTTGAGAATACCACTGTTAAATATCATAGCTCAAGAGATTCTTTTCATGTGCTTATTTCTGATTGCTTTTATTCTTTATATCCTAATCTCTTCTTAGATTCTGGTGGACTTGATACCTTACCTACAACATCCTACTATTTTCCGCCACAATCATATCCTTTTGATATGAAAAGATTTGATGAAGTTAATTCCAAGCACAACATTGATAAAATCAGATTTGACGCTTGTTCACTTTCATCACTCATATGGGAAAACGACATGTTGCGGGATGATTTTACACAGTTTATTGTTGAAAAAGACAATGCACTCTATCTTATGGAGATCAAACATTCTATGTTGCATATTCCTTCTTTGATGCGGGCAAGCAAGAAATTCCTCTCCCGTTGGTCGAGCCTGCTTGCGCATCCTCACCCCACTTATTAGGGTGAGCCTGCTTGTGCATCACCCAAGTGAAGGTGGATAATTTATACGCCCAGGATATTTGTTTCATCAAAGTCATGGTTTGCATCCTCATTTTTGTGATGGGATCTTAGGATGGCTTGAATATTCATATATAAAAAATCTTCATAATAAAGATAAAGTTGTTCTTGCTTTGTTTTTACCTAAGTATCTTGGAGGTAGGCGTGACATATTCCTTTTAGATCCTCCATGTGAAGAAATTTATAAACACTTAGAGAATTGTCAGGAGAATGGGGCACTTCAGCCTTGGCTGATGGTTATTTCATTTCCTCGTAATCTTGACAAGTTTTTCAAACTTACTTACACTCGCCCATGCCATTATGACCCTTATCACGACAAGATTGCACAATGGCTGGAGGATTCATACATCAAGAAATTTCGAGGGAATGGTAAGATCATGCTTACTTTGTTTCTAAATGATGATTATGAAGGTAAGTGTGATATATTTATGTC
>ML812835.1:158739-175958 GCA_009831015.1 Picea engelmannii
TATGTTATTAAAAAATAAAGGATTTCATTTTCATTTTTTATTTTTGTTTTACTATTTTAACTAGCTACAAAAACCTGTAGCTTATCGTTTTCTAAAAATAAGGTCTCTTTTAAATAAACAATCATAATTTAGTTATGAGAAATATTCTAACTTATTCTTGTTTGGTTTTTCCAGGATATGGTTGATCTACATGCTGATCATCTAAGGAGAAACATGTCTGACTTTTCATTTAGATGATTAGTATTTCTTTTATGTTTATTTTGTAAAAAAAACTTTTATTAATTTTTGAAATAGCAAACAAGTCAGTTATGAGTGGCTGTAGGCCCTCTATGTTTGTAATATTCTGATCTCATGGGATCTGATTCTATCCTAAGTAATAGGAAGATCAGATTTCATAAACTCTTTAAATACCCCGTATTTTGTAAACAAAGACATCTTGGCCTGGGGCTAGTTGTGGACAACTTATACTCGAATTTGGACATAATATATGTTTACATTTCTGCTTTAGCTACTTGTAAATATTGTTGTTGTCCATGATTTGTTTATCTTGATAATTTGATGACTTTTGATAGCTTTCGTCTTCACAGATTATTATTTTGTTAAGATAATTTCTTTCATACAGTTCATAATTTTATGCTTCAGTTATATGAAAATAGTGAATGATTATTCAATTCGAATGATAAGGTTTATCTTAATTTCGTTGAGTGATTAAAAGTGGGTCATTACTATCGGATTTATATTATGTGTAATTACTTGCAGTCTTATATATCACAGTTATTATTTTGCGTCCTATCATTTTGTCATTTAAATACAACGGTCAATATACTGTTTGGCGTTTGTTCCAAACATCGTGAAGGTGCACTGCAGATTTGTCTCGTGGGCAGTCTGGATTTATGATTCATGATCATACAAATGTCGGATGCATGCTCTTCAAGTCATTTATAGGTTAGTGTGTTCCTCTTATTTGCTTGTTTGTTTTAGTAACTCTTATATGTGGTCTGGTTTTTGCTGTCTACATATTCTGTTTCCATAGTATTTTGATATTTAATCTTATAGATGCATAGAGATAAAAAAACAAACCAAAAAGAAATAGTTCATTTTGCTTTCTTTATTTACTTTCATCAAAAGAGCCATGTTTACATTGATTTTAGTGAGTTCAGATTAAAATTCATAAATTTTATAACATGTATATAAAATAGATAAACAGTTCTATGTGTAAATATTATTTAAAATAAGTTAAACCCGTTAGAGTGAGTCAATCCAAACGACTTGCGTTAATTAGACAACCCCAGACCAGACTTGCTCTTCCAGTTGACGAGCGGTCATTTTCGCCCGTCAACAGGTTTTGGAAACCACCTAAGTATTCTCCTTTCCCTTCCCTATCTTCTTATCTTGGTTTCTCTTCGAGTGAGAATTATTCTCTTCAGAGGAGATGAAAATGCCAGCGCTCTAGACTACTCAGTGCCTTTTGTTGGTAACCTGAGAAGGACCTTGGTTTGATCGATTTTGCGCAAACAAAATGGTTTCGTTGTTGGAACCTAGGTTAAGAGGGAACCTGTAGGGAGAATGCTTCTGTAGATTCACAGATCTGATATTAACTAGTGGTGGGAGAGAAATTGTGACTCCTTAGATGGAAAGAAGTAGACTTGAGAGGAAAATATGTGAAAGATACATGGGAGGTAGTCTTTTACTCAGAAAGATCGAGTGACTAATATGAGATATTTTGGGTTAAGTTCCCGGAAGAACTTTTCGATTGGATAGATAGGCTCCAAGAAGCTCTAGAATTCCAAGAATGAGTCAAGAAGACCTGCACTTGGGATACAAAAAATATCGCAACACTTCATTGGTTGGATCGTCCAGTAACGCGAGAAATCATTTTCTGGATCAATTCAACATTGGATGGATACATCATCGAGTTTACAGATGAGAATCACCAATTGTTTTCATGGGCAAAAGAGGATTTCAAGAAATACGCAAGGGGAAGACTGTTGAGAGAAATCCCCCTATGGATTAAGGTTTTCTTGATGGAAGAGGGGATGTTGACTATGTCCCCGACTTAGATGGTAGTGTAAACACCCTCTCTTGGGGTGGGGTGAGTTTAGGGGGGAGTCATGGATTGAGAGAGGGAAGAGGGTTCTTTGAAAAATAGGGGATAAATAAGATATGGACTCAAGAGATGAGGGAGCCTTAAAAATATCCTCCATAGTTGAGAAGTGGTGGTGTTGTAAGATAAATAAAGCAGTAAAACAATCCAAGAAGTAGAGAAACGACAGATGGAAGAGTTGTTAAATATGACAAGATAGGAAAGAATGGTGAGTCAAAGATTAAGTGAGAGAGAAGTGTAGAGAGAAAGAAGTCCCCAAGAGGGTGGACAAGGAGAAGAAGGTGTAGAAGCAAGGGAAAAGGAGGTCGACATGGATATTGAAGAAGAGATAGAAGATTCAACCCTAATGTCAAGAAATATCGGGAATTCGACTAAAGAGACTACTCCAGAGGACAAGAACAAGACCCATCATATCAAAGAAACTCGTCCTGAAGCTAGTGGCACCAACCCCGAATCGCCCATACCCCAAGTGTCTTCTATACAAGTGGTAAATTCTATACTACCTTCTTATGCTCTTTTTGTTCCATTACAGTTAGTCAGTCAACCACAACCGGGAAGCGCGAATACTGGGAGGATATTGGGAGCCCCTGGTAGATCAAAATCATGACCATTAGGTTTTATTTTGGTTGGAGCAGTAAGATCAACAATGGATGGTAATGCGGGAGTTTGGATTTCTCGATACCCGTAATTTTGAAGTAAGGAGACGAGGATGTTGAGAAACATTGGTTCTTATGCGAACCAATCTGGAGGTCGAGAGGTGCTCTGGATGCGAATAAATTGGTTGAGTTCTAGACTACTTTGAGAGGTCATGCTCTCAAATGGTACATGAAGTCCATTGAGCTAGGAGTACCGGGAGTGAAAGGTCAAGAGTTTACACTTGAAAAGGTACGGATAAAGTTCATAGCGGAGTTTAAGATACCTCAGTCAGAATGACAAGCTCTGTCTAAGTTCTGAAAAATTCAACAAAGGGAAGGTGAATCAACCTGGGAATATAGCCAAAAGTTTAAAGATGATATAGGGAGGTTTGCGCATTTGATCCATGAAGAACATAAAAGAGAATGGTATATCCAGGGATTGCTACCTTTGACATGGATTACGTTAACACAACAACGGATAACCACTTTGACAGATGCCTTGGAACAATCAATGAAGATTAAAGCCATGAAAGGATATCTGGGGAGCCTAAGAGTGACCAGACCCCCAACAGATGAAAATTTGGTGCAACTACAAGGGAAAATATCAACGCTTACAGAGAAGATTCAAGAATTGACGATACCCAAACCATGATGACTGCAAGTCTGGTGTACCAGATGGTACGTAGAAGGACATTTGGTGAACGAATGTCCATGGATGAGGGGAATGGGACCTCCTGAGAGTCCAATAGGACCCTCACCAGGACCCACCGGAGGAGTTGCACAAGTATCCACAAATTTACCATTCCATACCCCAACCCCATATCATGCTTTTCCAGGTAATCAAGCAGCGCCATCAATTGTATATTGCTATATTTGTCGAATCCATGGGAATGGGCCAAGACAATGCCCCAATATTTATAAGTATTCAAAAGCACTGAATAATGTGCATTGTGAGTTTTGGGCATCTACCACACATACTACAAATCAATGTAGAGTGTTGGATGAACTTGTAGACAGACTGGATCGAACATCATTTAGGGTGAATGAAACCCCTCAGGGACCGGGAAGAGGTTGAGGAGGTGGATCTAGAGGAGATTTCATAGGAGGAAGGACTAGGGGAAGAGGACCAAGTATATGCTACAACTGTGATGATCAAGGCCACATGGCTAGAGATTGTCCTCATCCAAGGTGACCATGGTGCTCTCACTACAGAAACAATGGGCATGCAACTGAAGACTACCCAGAACTAATTGAAAAATGGGAAGACTAGGTACATCAACCAGGAACTAACCTCATTAGTTCAGAGATAAAGAGAGTTATTAGAGGACAATTTCCCAACCTTAATATCGTTACTCGAGGAGGGGAAAATACTGGTGCAGATGCTGATAATTTACCTCAGATCTAGAAAGAGGCACCTAAGGAGGACATGTATGATCCCCTAAAACATAATCTATTCTTTAAAAATTCCATAGAAGTATTTCAGAATATCTCCGACCCTGATATGCAAGAGAAACCCCCAGACAGAATAAAAGTATTGATTGGGCTTATGAAAAATATGTGGTGATTGACCTAAATAAATACACGATGAAATTTGAGGTAGACAGAATAAAAGTAGTTCAACCCTTGGATCCAAATGTAGGCCCTCGATACACGGAGCCAATAGACAACAATATGGAGGGAGAACACTTGGATTAGTTGTACACTATAATAGTAGGAATGAGAAAATACTACATAAATCCTACTGCTGATGGATCAGTAAGTTGGAGGAGCATACAATTAGTGGACGAAGATTCAGAACTGGCATTTGATAGTTGGCAGCAAGGTTCATATGAAATATTTTCAAGAAGATGCACAATTGTTAGAGAAACTAGATGGATTGGAACTGAGGTCAGAGAACACTCGATATATGATGGTACCTCAGAACTTGATAGTTTTCTGGTCAGCATGGAATACAATATAGCAGAGGATCAAAGGATCTCAGTGTTGGATTTATCCCTCTAGGACACCATTTCCATATGGTGGACTAATCACAAAGCCCTAGTTGAGAACTGGGATGATGTGAAGCAAGCTATCCGATATAGATTTCAATATAAGGAGCATCTAGAATCAAAGATGCAGATGAATTTCCAAGTTGTGCAACTGTTCAATGGACAATCTGATCCTAAAGAACATATTGAATAATGCGTGAGACAGTGGCAAGTTGCGGAAATACCACCTCGCTTGTGGTTTCAAGTATTTCCCCATTCACTAGGTATAATTCCGAAATCTTGGTACACACATGAAGAAACCATAAGAAAGACTAGCCACTGGAAAACATTTGTAGATCAATTTTGCAAGGACTGCTTGTTTACAATTAATTTCCCTGAGCTTAAAGTAGTTTTGCAAAGAATTAAAGAATTCGTTTTTATAGATATTGGTGAACGGAAATCAGATCTAGTGGTATGTGCAAAGCATAGCCAAGAAATTCAGTCTAACCTTCACCTAAACTTGAACAAGAGACCTATAGAATTCTATAAGATTGAGAAGGATTTGGAAAACTGAATGATTTAGAAGAATTGAGAAACTTAGCCATTAAGGAAATAGAAGGAAGCATAGAAATAAAAAACATTATACCCAGCCAAACTGATGGTTCTTATAATTATCCATTAAAGTTGTGCAAAGTCAATATAGGGACCACAAAGCAACCTAAGATAGCTATGGTAGGATATTAATGGGATGAGCAAACTAACCAATAAATACATAGCTTGTTGCGAGAGTATGAGGACTTGTTACCAAAGTCATTTTCAGAGCTAAAAGGGATTAAAGAAGCTATGGGAGAGATGAAAATTGAACTAAAACCAGGATCAAAGTGTGTAAGGAATATACCATATCGCCTTAACCCTAAAGTGAAAGAGAAGGTTAAGAGGGGAATAGACAAGATGCTGGAAGCCAGACTCATTTTTGCAGTGGGAGAAGCAGAATGGGTTCAACCAATAGTCATCCAGAGAAAGAAAGGCACATAGGACATTAGGGTCTATGTAGATTACAAAAGCCTTAATTCCTCATGTGTGCATGACCCTTTCCCAACACCTGTTACTATTGAGGTGCTAAAACAAGTTGTGGTGAAAGAATCTTACTCATTTATAGATGGATTTTCTAGGTATCACCAAGTAAGGATTACTTAAGAAGACAAAAATAAGATCACATTCATAACATAATGGGGGTCATTTTCATATAATGTGATTCCCTTTGGCCTAAATAACGCCCCTACATTTTTTTCCCAGATTGTAATAACAACTTTCCGAGAATTCATCCACAAGTTTATAGAAGTTTATATGGATGATTGGATGATATAATGTCTGTTGAAGGAACATGTAGCGCCATTATGTCTGATGTTTGACAGATATAGATAATTGCAGATATAGTTAAACCTCATAAAGTGTATCTTCTGTGTGCCAAATGGAAATTTGTTAGGCCACATAGTATTTCAAGAAGGAGTACCAGTAGACCTAACCAAAGTTGCAGTTATTGTGAACATGCCTCCACCTACGAGCGCTAAGAAATTGTGCTCCATGATGGAGCACACATGGTAACATGGTATTATCGTAGGTTTATCAGAAGATATGAAAACATTACTGCACCTCTATAAAATCTACTAAATAAATCTGAAGTGTTCCAGTGGACTCCAGGGTGTGATAAAGCATTCGATATCCTAAAGGAAAATCTTAGCACAACACCTATTATGATATTCCAAAACTAGGAAAATGAATTTCATGTGAACTTAGACACATCAACTATTTCCCTGGGATCCATCTTAGCACAACCAGAAGATGGAGCCATGGATCATCCTATCTATTTTGCTATCAGGAAGTTGTCGCAAGTTAAGCGCAACTATACAACCACATAAAGGTTTGGATTAGCTATGATTTACGCTCTACATAAGTTTAGACATTATTTGTTAGGATCTCATTTTAAGTTGTTTACTAATCATTCTGCATTAAAATATCTAGTTAACAAACCTGTTCTGGACGGAAGAATTTGTCGATGGTTGTTACTGTTTCAAGAATTTTCATTTGAAGTGATCATTAAACCTAGAAGATGAAATGTAGGGCCCGATCACCTGTCTAGATTAGAGTCAAGAGAAAGTGGCGTAGTAGTTGATGATCAAATCCCAGATGTAGACCTATTCTGGGTTGAGGCCATACAAGTATACATGGAAGACATAGAATTATTCTTAAGTACATGATCCTACCCAGAAATGTACTCCGCAACTCAGAAACGTCATATGGTGCTTAGAGAAACAGACTATCAATTGATTATGGGGAAATTGTATAAGTTGGGCCTAGATAATATCCTCAGGGGATGTGTCTTAGATCATGAAATACAAGACATACTGTGGGAGTGACACAGTGGAGTTGCGGGGGGTCATATTGGAGGAAAGGCCACTACACAGAAAGTCCTCCAAGATGGAATATGGTGGTGTTGGACTAATGACAGGGGGGGTGAATCAATAATAGAGCAATTCAATCATTTTTAACCACAATATGCAAGTGTTATATCAATGTATCATTATCATCCAATAGTTGCAGAGTAAATAAACAATGAACACATTAGGGGAAATTTGGTTGAAAAATGGTCCTACCAACCCTAATACAAATTCCATGTCATCATGTATTAGCCAATCAAAAGATTCTAAAATTTAAAAGAGTTGCATGTCTTAAAAAAAAAATTATTATATAATTTGGAGATAGTCACATTGTTTTAATAATATATTGTGTATACTCTACACGTAATCTCTGCCCTGAATTAATATTCTATCCCATTATCCAATAATTATAATAAATGAAGGAAATATTTTATTGAATAAATATAAATGCATTTACACGCTTCACATTACAAACATTATTTGGCGTGTTTTAATGCATTGAGGTCAGCTGGGGCGGAAATAAAATACCTATATGTGCTTGTTCATAGGTTCAGAGGTTGTAGAAAGGTGCACCGAAGGAGCATAATTTACTAGCTAGAAATCCACACTCTGTTGTTGAGATGAGGAAGATTCATTGTCACTACCATACAAGCCAAGGTTTACTACAATCCTTGTAGATGTTGCTTGAGGGTTTGGTGGGGTTTTTCCAGCTTCGAAAGGAGGTTCTAAGGTGTCATTCCATCCCTAGAAACCCTTGTGAGGAGAGTTGAACCTTGCAATTGCTTCCTGGAGAAGGGTCGAACCCTAGATCTGTCAGCATAGTGAAGACCAAGGACAAAGGGGAGCTGACAGAAGGACAGCGAGGGCATTCTGAGGACTGAAGTTTTTCCAAGAGTCCTTTAAGCACATGTTCATTTGTTTATTGTTGTGGTAGATACTAGGGTTAACTATGGTGTATTTCTGTTACAAATTGCTTCTATAATAACAAAACAATTGTGGGTAATTGGATTATGTGACCAAATTCGTCCATAGTTACCAAATTCGTCCGAATCTATGAATTAAATTTGAAAATTTTCCAATTTGGTCGATTCGGCCGAATTGTTTGCCCCCCGAAAATCCTATCATTGTGTTTGATTATTATGTTTTCGTCTCTTCCTTTGTTGTGCTTTGTGGATGATTTTATTTATTTGGATCTCATGGTAGCCATTTTTCTTGAACACATCAAGGATATGTTTTATTACTTAGTCCAAGTGTTCTTCATTGGAAACGTTAAAAACTTGAGTTGCAATAGTAATGATGATGCCAATCTTTTGTGTCAGATGATAGTGAGAGTTATCGTTTAGATATCTATTAGTATGTCTCTTCTTTTGATAAAATTGATGGGACATAGAGATATCATATTTCTTAGAAGCCAAGACATCCAAAAAAAGGTAGTCGACCATTTTCTGTTGTTTCCATATTAAAATTGTTGTATTCAGATTGGTTGTTGGGATGGTTCAAGAATTCATACTACTTATCTCTTCCATGTGGCCAAATTGTGTTGGTGTCATCAACATATCTCTTCCAAAATTTTGTTTTCAGGGGAGGAGTATTGATAGAAAGTTTTTCAAAATTATCCATTTATATGTTGACAACAATAGGGGATAAAGGTGATCCCATGGGCACACCTTTGAATTGTTCATAGATATCACCATAGAAACTAAAGTATGACGATTTTATACATATTTGTACAAGGCCTGTCATCTCAATATCGATAACATTTTTTAGAAACTTCAATACCTTCATCTACAAGACCTTTGTGATAAAAGAAACTACATCAAAAATCACCTTGATATCATGCTCTTCCATCTTCAGATATTTGATGTTATCATCAAAATATGTTGATTCCTTAATAAATGAAGAAGTATGTCCAACTAGAGGAGTGAGATTTTTTTTCAACGTATTTTGCAACATTGTAGGTGGGTGAGCTAATGGTGTTCATGGTAGGTCTGAGTGGGGCTCCCTCTTTATGAATATTAGGAAGACCATAAGTGTAAGGCATGGTGACTACACTAAGTTTTATCTTCTTTATCTAGTAATCATCAAGAGATGAGGCATTAATTTCATTCTCGACTTCCTTCAAAATTCTTTTGCCAGTATCCTTTTCAATATTTTGTATCTACCACTAGTTGTACTATCTTTTTTCTGTGGTAGTCCCTTGTATTTAAAATGATTGTTGCATTTCCCTTATTCACTTTTAGGATTTTAATATCCCTATTGCGTTTGGTATTTTTTAATTCTTCTATTTCTTCATGACTAGTCTTATTTCTTATAGGTTTGGCCTCCTGAAAGCAACAACACACTCTTGTCTTATTTCCCAAGAACTATTGAAGGGGACAGTTCTAATTAAGTCCTCCATGTGGCATATAATATTCTCGTATGGAATATGTTTTGGTGCTACAAATTTAGTCCCTTATACAATACTTTAAAGACATAGTCATCCAATGCATGCCTCAATAAGTTAACAACACTTCTTCCCTTTATATTGCATCCTTACCCATCAAATTCATCATTTTACTGTTGCTTACAAATCCATGTTCTAGCCTACCACATTTGTCTCTTCTCTAGCTCCACATATTTATTGATATGTTTCTTTGTAGATATTTTAAAATCCTTTTCCTCCTTGGCAATGGGGCTAGCTTCAAATATATTTCATATTTGAATACCCAACATGCTAGARAKATTTAGATAAAGAATTAGTAGYTGTCTMGAAATATAGTYCAAACTATACCACATCCTCTTTATCTCATTTTTAACTAATTTTGTTCTAGTGTTCTTGAATATTTCCAAATTTATTTGATTATGAAAGTGGTGTTTTATCCATGCAATTTTAGGAATGATATTGTTTTCACGACATCACTTAAGAAAGGTTAGGTCCACTATTCTTCAAGTCCTTCTCAATTACATTTTTTCAAGCAGGTGAGTCTCTACTATTATTTCCCTTCCTTGGAGGGAATTAATAATGTTGTTCATAGGTAAATTACAAGATTTTTGGAAAACCTACATCCCTATTATTTATTCCAACATTTCTAGCCTTTGATACAAGGCCAATCATCAGAGAGAAACCAACAAATAATACATTTGGTGTGGTTGAAGATGACATAGTGAACCATGTGATATAAATAAAAAAAAATACTTTTATTAACTAACCCAAAACCTTAGGGAATGGCGATCTCAAAGACAAACCATAACCAAAGGATTAACCAATGAAGAGGGTTAAGGAATAAAAACAAAAAAATAAACAACATTGATTAAAGAAGAAAAAATGGAGGCTTTATTTTGCAGATGACAAGTTTCTAAGTGTTATGATAGTTTCCAACTGTCGTCTCTATTTAAGGTGTTACTGAGTTTTTCAATTTCAGCTAATTATATTATTCAATGTTTGATTATGTTATCAACTTTGGAAACACCATTTGTTTCTTCATTGTGAATACAGTGCATAATGTTTGATGACTCTTTTATAAGAGCTGATCTTTGGACATGATTATGATTGATATTTGCATAATTCTCCTTTAACCTAACATGAAATGAGAATCTAGTTTATCCAATCTAGTTTGTCCAAAGCCCTAAAACCCTAGGGATATTACACATGTTTACTAGGATGTACATCCAAAAATGTGGAAACCCATCTCTAGGTTTCATTGCAGTAATTGGTTTCAATCCCCGTGGATTAGGTGCACTAGTTTAGACAAACATATTTATTGAACTTACTTGAGTTTTTCCTATAACTGCGCTAGTATTATAGGGCGTCCTTTAATACTCCTCCAAGAGGTTATGAGTTTGCAAGATACCATATATAATAAATATGCAGAATAGAAATAAAATGCTAGAAATGGCAGAATAACAATAATATATTCAGCATAATCTCCACAATAACATAGAAATGATATAAGAACAACAATAGAAATAGCACTTTGATTAAGAAAGCAATGTTCACAGGCCTCTTCGAGGGGGAAACCTGCAATCGAGCAACGCTCTGTTACAATAATCTCCAAGCTAGGGTTTTCATACCCTTGACCCTTATTTATACTTAATATGTCTATCAAGAGAAGCATCTAGAGGAAGATCTTTCTAGAAGCGGAATCTTCTATTAGGTCTTCTTACATCCTCCTTATTCTATTTTATTTAAAGGCCTTATTAATATTGACCTTTATTACATCCGAATATATTGATCTACCTATGTGCAGGCTAGGACCCTAACATGTCTGCCCCCTTAAAAACAACCTTGTCCTCAAGGCTTGAGATGTGGAAACTGCTGCAGAATGGTAGTTGGTTCCCAAGTGGCATCTGCTGAATTCGTATCTTTCCACTAGAATAGCACTTCCTTGATGGTTCTTTGACACAGGCGACGCTCATGCTGGTCCAAAACTACTTCTGGCTATATCCAAATGGATCCTTCTTCAGCTAACTCAGGAAGGTTGGTTTGAATTTGGCACCTAGTTCCAATCACCTTCTTTAAGCATGAAACATGAAAAACTAGATGTAGCTTCAACTGACTGGGCAGGGCTAATTGATATGCGACTTGTCCCACATGCTTGAGAACTGTAGAAGGACCATAAAATTTGGGTGCTAGCTTCTGACAATGCTTAACCTTGAAGGAAGTTTTCTTGTATGGTTGCAGTCACAGAAACACCTGATCCCCTTCTGCAAATTGATATTCAGAGCAACCTTGATCTTCTTGTTGCTTCATGTGATTTTGTACCATGACCAAGTTATCTTTAAGGGTACGAAGAATATCCTCTCGAACTGTAAGTTTTTGGTCAACCGACTGGACCTTCGAGGTACCCGGTAAGTATGAGAGAACTGAAGGTGGATTCTATCCATATACCGCTTCAAAAGGAGTCATGCGAGTAGTTGTATGGTAGGAAGTGTTGTACCACCATTCGGCTAGGGGTAGCCATTGACCCCACTGATGTTGTTTTTCAGAGGCAAAACAACTCATATATGTTTCCAAACAGTTGTTGACAATTTCCATTTGACCATCAGTATAGGGATGATAAGTTGTGCTGAGATGCAATTGGGTGCCCTGGAGCTTAAACAGTTCTTGCCAAAAATTGCTTGTGAAAGTTGGGTCATGATCAGAAACAATAGAGTGCGGCATGCCATGAATCTTAAAGACCTGGTCCATGAAAAGTTGAGCCATCGTGGATGTAGTAAATGGGTGTTGAAGAGCGCATAAATGAGAATACTTGGAAAGGAAATCCACAACCACCATTATGACTGATTTATTCCCTGATTTGGGTAAGCTGGTAATAAAGTCCATAGAGATATCCTTCCAAATAGCCGGTGGAATCGGAAGCGGTTGTAGTGTGCCCGAAGATTTCACTGTTTCTCCCTTATTGCATTGACACACCTCACATTCAACGACAAAATTATGGATGTCCTGTTTCATACCATCCCAGAAAAAAGAACGTTTGACTCTGTCATATGTTTTGGTGAACCCTGAGTGCCCCGCTGTGGGTGTAGCATGAAGCTCAGAAAGTACCGTGGATTTAAGCTTTGATTGTTTACTTAAATAAAAACGGTTTTTGTATCGAAGCTCATCCGGGAGCCAAGAGTACCCTAGGGAAGCTGGAGCCTCGGTCTGCAATTGTTGGATCAGATGCGAACTTTTGGGATCTTGAAGCCATTCTTGGCGCACAACTTGGAGCCAATCGGGTACAATGAAGGAAAGAGAAAAAAGGGATCCTTCTTCTTTATATTTTAGGGATAGTGCATCCACCACTACATTGTCTTTGCCCTTCTTGTAAATGATCTCATAATCATAACCAAATATCTTAGTCACCCATTTTTGTTGCTACTGGGAGGAAATGCGTTGTTTCAGAAAGTACTTGAGGCTTTGATGGTCGGTCTTGATTTGGAAGCATTGCCCCAAGAGATAAGGGCGTCATAGATCAATGGCATGCAGAATAGCCAACATTTCCTTTTCATAAATGGGTTTGCCTAGATTCCTTTCAGACAGTTACTTGCTGGTGAAGGCCAAAGGTCGACTCTCTTGCATAAGGACATCACCAATTCCTTTCCCTGAGGCATCACACTCCAACACAAAGGTCTTTGTGAAATCAAGAAGGGCTAGAACCGGAGTGGTGCACATGGCCATCTTCAAGGTTTGAAAAGCTTGAGCAGTGGCTGGAGTCCAAGTGAAAGAGTTCTTTTTGGGGAGAGCAGCGAGAGGTGTTGCAATCTTTCCGTAGTTCTTAACAAACTTGCGATAATACCCTGTTAAGACCAAAAATCCATGCAAGATTTTGAGAGTATTTGGGTGTGGCCAATTTTGCATAGCTTCAATCTTTTTCGGATCCACCCTAATGCCATTCTTGCCAACCAGATGACCCAAGTATTCTACTTCTGAGGCACCAAAATCACATTTAGACTACTTCAAGAAATGTTGGTGCTGGGAGAGGAGATGGAGAACTTGATCCACATGAGTAATATGGTCTATCCAGGTTTTTCTATAGATGAAGATATCATTAAAGAAAACTAAGACAAAATGACGGAGAAAGGGACAAAAGACATGATTCATGAGGCTTTGGAAGGTGGAGGGGGCATTACACAAGCCAAAGGGCATGACAAAAAAATCATAGTGGCCCTCATGAGTGTGAAAGGTCGTCTTGGGAATGTCTGCCTCTTTCATACATATCTGGTGATAGCCTGAGTGAATATCAAGTTTAGTAAAGAATTGGCCGCCACTCAATTCATCCAGGAGGTCATCAATGACAGGAATGGGAAATTTGTCTTTAATGGTCAGTTTGTTGAGGGAACGGAAGTCAAGACACATTCTCCAAGAAACTTCTTTCTTCAGGACCATGACTACAGGAGAAGAGTAAGGGCTCATACTAGGGCAGATAATGCCTGCATTAACGATTTCCTCAACCATTTTCTCAATTTCATTTTTTTGTGAGAAGGGGTGGCGATATGGACGAATATTAGGAGGAAGGCTTCCAGGTACAAGGGGAATGGAATGATCATGAACACCTCGGGAAGGAGGGAGGCCTTGGGGAGTGGAAAATACCAATTGATGTTTAGAAAGGAGAGCTTGGAGGTCATGCGGCATCGGGGGTGTCTTTGTTGCTTGAATGGCATGGAATTGGGCAATGACACCAGAATGACCTTTTTTGAGCATCTTTTCCATGTGATGGGAACTAATGACCTCAGGTGAACCAACAGTGATGCCTTGGAATTTATATTGGTGGCCTTCCTGGTTGAATTGCATGGTTAATGCTTTAAAATCCATGAGAATGGGACCCAAAGTTCTTAGCCAGTCTGCACCCAACACAATGTCACAACCACCCATGTCGATAGAAAACATATGGGATTTTAGGTGGTAGTCACCGATTTGGAGACGCACATTTTCACAACGCCCTCCACATTTCATGGAACCACCATTGGCAATCATGATTTGGAAATTGTTGACAACATGGATGTAGAAATGAGTTTCTTGGGCAATGTGGCGATGAATAAAATTATGGGTGCTTCCACTATCAACCAGAATGATGACCTTCCGATGCTTGATGTAACCGATTAACTTGAGGGTTTGGGGAGTGGAAAAGCCAGTGAGAGCATTGATGGAAATGACGGGTTCTACTTCGGGAGGGTCTGAGGGAGGGGTTATGTCAGTGATTTCAGGTGACTCAGACACAAGGGGAGTTTCAACATCCTCTTTTGAAATATCCTTAGAGATGGCCATAAAAAGATTTTGTTCCTTACACTTGTGGCTCGGGAAATATTTTTCATCACAATTATAACAAAGGCCTTTGAGTTGGCGTTCAACCATTTCATCCCTGGTCAATTTTTGGATTTTTAATGAGGTGGAGGGAGTAGTGGGAGTGATGGGTTTAGGGCGAGGGATAAAGGAGGGTTTTCGATTTTGAGATGATACAACTTGTTGTGCTTCTTTAGCTCTTTTAGTAGCCTCCACCCAATTCAAGGGTCGAGCCATGAGGACATGGGCCTGAATCTCCTCCTTAAGGCCACTAATAAAACACTCTCGAAAGAAAGCATCAGTCATGCCCTCTGTTTGAAAATCCAGGTGCTCAAAGGAAGCTATGAAGTCTTCTACTGTTCCGGATTGTTTCAACTTTGTCAAATGACCCAAATGGTTGGTGTCCATGTCAAATTGTTTATAAAGCTCAATCACAAATTGGGTCCAAGCAATATACCCTTTACGGGAATTTTTTCTCCATTGCCACCATTGCCAATGTTCTTGATCTAGATGGAGAACACCATACCGGAGTTTGGCCAAGTCATTTGTAATGCCGTATAAAGAGAAATAATGTTCCATTTGGGTTACCCAACCAGTGGGGTCTGAGCCATCAAATTTGGTCACATCCACTCGCGGAAGGCGTATGTCACTTTGAAAGCGATGGGACTAAAAGGTATGGGAATGGGAGGAAGTTTCGCCTTCATTCTTTGGAGGTGCTTCAGAGAAATGGTCATTTGTAGGGATCTTTAGTTTGGTGCAGAGTGATGCAAAGACAGATTCAAGCTGGGTGGTCAGTTCTTGTTTGACTTCCTCCATTAAGGACTACATGGTTGTATTTATGGTAGCATTGATGGATGAATTGATGGAGGCAACAGTAGCACTGAGTTTTTTCACTTCTTTTTGGATTTCTAGGAAACCAGATTGCATGGTATTGAAGTGAGCTTCCAGGTCTTGGCTATGGGTATGGGCCATGAGGATGGGTGAACTGAAAAGGTGTGGGCGGGGTCAAAAATTTTGCTGAAAAATGATATGGATGAATGTGATAAGGGCGAAGAGATGAATCCAATGGAATAGGTCTCAAGAATACTGCAGTGATGAAATCCCCAAATGCTTAACCAGAAAGAGATGTGTATTTACTTGGCAACCCAAACACAGTTGCGCGGAAATAGATCTGGTCTATTTTAATTTGTTTATGTTTCTGTCCCCCAAGGGTTAGGTATTCAAGGGTTATACAGACAAAGATTTTCCCTGTGCTATATCTCTCTGATATACGTGCGGGGTCCAACAGTAGTACTCGTCCCAATATCTCAGGGCACTAACTAAGGAGTATAGACTGTACCCTTAGCCCTACTACCCAACTACCCAGGTACTAGAGAGTATCTTCCCAAGTGTTGTTATCGGTGACACTATAGTAGTCCGGCAGCCGATAGGTTTATCTAAAGAGGGCTTCAGGAAATCTAGGCTGATCCGTACATAAGTGTTGTTTGATGTGCTACCACTCGAAGGGGTACCAACAGGGGTTACAAGGGTGGCCAACATATGTGCGCTTAAGAACCACTTGTATTTCCTGCGTGTATGAATCCCTCAACCACGAGTTTATGTGCGTAACGACAGATCTCTGTGGTTTAAAGATGTCAGAATACGTCTCTACCCTAAAAAAAAATCCCACAATTTTTGCCAAAGAAAGTGCTCTGATACCACTTGCAATATACCAGATATAATAAATATGCAGAATAGAAATAAAATGCTAGAAATGGCAGAATAACAATAATATATCTAGCATAATATCCATAATAACACATAAATGATATAAGAACAACAATAGAAATAACACTTTGATTCAGAAAGCAATGTTCACAGGCCTCTTCGAGGGGGCAACCTCCAATCGAGCAGCGCTATGTTACAATAATCTCCAAGCTAGGGTTTTCATACCCTCGACCCTTATTTATACTAAATATGTCTATCAAGAGAAGTATCTAGAGGAAGATCCTTCTAGAAGTAGAAGCTTCTATTAGTTCTTCTTACATCCTCCTTATTCTATTTTATTGAAAGGCCTTATTAATATTGACCTTTATTACATCCAAATATATTGATCTACCTATGTGTGGGTTAGGACCCTAATAGAGTTCGAACTCATAAATAGTTATCCTGAGATGCTTTTTGTATAGTAAAGTCATTAAAGTTATCCGGCTCCAATGCAATAGAAAGGAGCAAGCTAATCATGGAGCATTCTACCTTCTAGGCAATTCTTTGTCATCATGTCAACTCTTAGTGTGTTACCTTTTTAAGACCTGCAGTTACATTTTCTCTCAGCTTGGTCTCTTGAAATACTAC
>ML812835.1:200744-236090 GCA_009831015.1 Picea engelmannii
TCTATTTATAGACTTTTTGGCCTCTTTTTGTCACTTTTTTGGCCCCCCTTATCAGTTTCTTTATACCAAAAACCATTTAGAGTGATCCAGGAGTTATATGGGAGGGATTTGATCAGGTATTGGGACACTTTTTTTTTGAGTTTTGGAAAATTAAAATAAATATATTGACGGTCCATAAAAAAAAAATTCAAAAATCAACTGGAGCATATAGGTTAGGATATCATCCCAACTTCTGCCTCTCGTTTCCTTTTTCTCATGCTATAGGATCGATCCCATATGGTTGTGACACAAAACCATCATATCTGCTCTAGAAGTGTTGTGACTTGGTTGTAGAGCTTACCAAAACATGGATGCCCTAGGTAGGTCCTGGTTGCATTATGGTGTCCATGCCGTTTTCTCACAATACTGTAGGCTCGGGAGTCCGTATAGTCTTTCCTGAATACGAGTTTGAGCCTCATTTGCATGGGTCTTTTTCCCTCTTTGTCTTACCCTCCGGACTCCCAAAACATAACGGGTCTCCTTTTAAGCCCTTTTCAGACCCTCTAAAAATGAAAAGATCGCCAACGATCTTGTGACATTTCACGCTCGTTAAACTGAAATTTGAAGTCATGTCTGTTTGGCGGTATTTTACCCCTTTTTCAGTCCGGACGGTCAACTGTATGAACAAAGGTATGCTCTATCGAATTCTTATTCTTTGGAAGAGTATTCTTAGGTATAATTTTATTCCTTTTTTGGGCCTGAGGGACTAAATTTACGAAAAAGAAGCCCCCACGGAGTCCATAGTTAAGCTCTTTTCAGACTCCCTAAAATTGAAAAGATCGTCGAGTGACCTTATTCTTTCACACTCGTTAAATTGGTCCAGAATAATATTCCTGACAGAGTCCATAGTAAAGATTTTTTCAGACTCCTTAAAAGTGAAAAAATAGCCGAGTGATCTTGTCCTTGTCACACTCATTAAAATGGTTTTGAATTGACGTCTAATCGGTGCTAGTTTATCCCTTTTTCGAACCGACTAGACTATGGACGAAAAAGGTACCCCAATGGAGTTTCCTTTTATGCTTTTTCAGACTCTCTAAATATGAAAAACACCGAGCTTACCTTCTCTGGGCTCGTTAAACTTACATTGAAGGACGTTACCATTGTGTGTTCTATCAACCGCATTTGCATACCTTATCCACCAGCCTTGTGACAATTTTCTTCTGCGTCTTAACACTTTTGGCCGTCGGAGGATTTTTCCTGAGTATCATCTTACCAGAACATCAGTCTTGTCCTTGTGCCTTGAGCTTGTATGTTTGCAGTACTCGTTCCTCCATTGTAACGTAATATTCCTTTATTCTTTTTCAATTTTTTTTATCAAAAAGAACAAAAAATCAAATATACCCCAAAAAGAGGATGGGAAAGGTATTTTCTTTATTGGAAGCATCATGAGTCGCCCTTGGATAAATCACATCTGTCTGTTTGATTATCAGACTATGGGATGTAGTACGACCTTAGGAAGATTTTCTCTCTATATAGAGTTGTGTCCTCCACCGTTTGGTTACTCTTCCAAACATATGGAGAGTTTGTGTTGCCTCCTGCTTCGTAGACTTATGATTAATATATATGCTACCTGAGTCTTATCATTTGTCATGCTATTGTCCAAGGGAAGTTTGTCACTAAGCCTGATTCAACCCCTCTGCAATATGTCTCTTGTCCGCATACCCGGCCATCCTGAATGTCCAATCAAGTCCTTGTTCGAAATCACTGAAGCCTTCAGTCCAATCATCAAGATTATCAAGTCCATAACCGACGAGCCGTCGAAGACCTCTGGGTAGTGCAGTCGTACACTCATATTACACTCCTACCCGAGTTTTAGAAGACTTTGAATTTGTTGCTCAAGCTCTGAAGTACAACCATCAGGCCGAATCATCTTCTGGGAGATGGATACTCTATATGTATATCTTTCTGATTTCGAGATGTAGCTCCGCTATGTATTGTTCGCGACTACTCTTTATAGTTATTTGACATGGATCTACAGTGTATTTGATTGGTAGCCATGGTTCTATTTTATCCCGAGCATGGATATGCCCGCCTCGGTGAGACATTTGTTATTTTACAGACGACAGCTCCTGGTTCTTGATCCTTGGGCTCACTCATTCAGCACATCAGTGAAGATTGGTAAAAGACTGGTAATGTATTTCGGCCATTAGATGCTCTTCTGACCTCACACATTAGGGGGCATCTGTTATAACCCTAAATTGTACAACACATGCTTACTTGGCATCAGGCCAACTCATATTACACTCCTACCCAAGTTTTAGAAGACTTTGAAGTTGTTGCTCGAGCTCTGAAGTACATCCATCAGGCTGAATCAGCTTCTGGGAGATGGATACTCTATATGTATATCTTTCTGATTTCGAGATGTAGCTCCACTGTGTATTGTTTGTGGCTACTCTTTATAGTTATTTGACATGGATCTACAGTGTATTTGATTGGTAGCCATGGTTCTATTTTATCCCGAGCATGCGTATGCCTGCCTCGGTGATACATTTGTTATTTTGCAGACGACACCTCCTGGTTCTTGATCCTTGGGCTCACTCATTCATCACATCAGTCAAGATTGGTAAAATATTGGTAATGTATTTCGTCCATCAGATGCTCTTCTGACCTCACACATTAGGGGGCATCTGTTATAACCCTAAATTGTACCACACATGCTTACCTGGCATCAGGCCAACTCATATCCCTTCCTTGCCAAAAATATGCTGGACAAACTCTTGAAAATCCTCTTGGGTCAAGGCCCACGCGCCCTAACCCACTACTGCACGCGAGTACACGCTGTCAGGCCTACTACAGCCCGTGTGTACCTAACAAAACACAAAAATAGGAAAGTTTCCGACAAGACAAAAAGATATGGGTCAGTTAACTGAAACTCTCGGCCATGCATGGCCGAGAGTTCATCCAAAACCCTAGCTCCTTCTAGCCTATAAAAGAAGGGGTAGGGGTACCATTTCGAGGAGGAAAAATTATAGCGAAGAAACTCTGCCCATTTGCCGAACCCATTGTCCAAACCCTTTAGCCTTTCCTCAAGCCTAAGGAGAATTAACGCAAAGCAGTTGGAGGACAAAAGAAGAGGAGGAGCCCAGGATCAGGATCAAGGAGTGGTGGCCGGTCTCAACTTTGATTGTAAGTTGATTCATTTTGAAAATAATAAAAGAATACTTTTCCCGTCCCAATGCATGAGTTATCTATGGTTTGTGTAATTTATGCTTAATTTCTAACCCTCAAGTAGAAAAATAGCATGCATGTGTAGTTGTTTGTCTTGATTGCAGGATAACTTTGGAAGGCGCAACGCAAGCAAGCAGTCAAAAGTGCAACGAAGGATCTACACCAAACATCAATAAAAAGGTTAGTAGTTCCTTTCCATGCATGTATCGTGAAAGAGGGGTTTAAGTTTTGGGTGGTAGGTTAAAAAGTCATTTCTTTACGGTCAAAATTTGCATGCAAGTCTGACCCTAGTTTTCTAGTCCGTAGGGTATTTTTCCCAACAACAGTTTCCAACCCTGTACCCATTAACAAAAAACAGGGCACTATCCGCGTCTGCACAGACTTTCGTGATCTAAATCACGCATGTCCCAAAGAAAAATTTCCAACGCCTTTCATCGATCAAATTATCGATGATTGCGTAGGCCATGAGGCTCTATCCTTCATGGACGGTTTCTCTGGTTATAATCAAATCCAAATCCACCTCGCCGATCAATACAAAACTGCATTCACTACCCCTTGGGGTACTTTTTCATATCATGTTATGCCGTTTGGCCTAAAGAATGCTGGCGCAACTTTCCAATGGGCTATGACATATATTTTTCACGATCTAGCTCATATCATCCTTGCATACTTGGATGACCTCACAACTCGATCCAAGAAATGCACCCAACATCTGGATGATTTACAGATCATCTTCCAACAGTGTCGTCAGTACAATATCCGCTTGAACCCCCTCAAGTGTGCGTTCTGCGTCACTGCAGGGAGCCTCCTCAGATTCATCGTTTCCCAAAGAAGTATTACCGTGGGCCCCCTCAAAGTCTAAGCCATCACAAAAATTCCACCTCCCCGGAATTTACGTCAACTCCAGAGCCTACAAGGAAAAGCTAACTTCCTACGATGATTTGTTCCGTACTATGCCACTCGAGCACATGGTTTCCTTCACTTACTACACCACGACATCCCATTTCACTGGGATGCACATGCCCAAAAATCATTTGACGATCTTAAAATGGTGCTCTCCAATGCCCCTTTAATTGGTGCACCTGACTATAATCGCGACTATATCCTCTACATCTCAACATCAGCTGTCTCAGTAGCAGGAGTTCTCATTCAAATAATTGATGACGATTTTGAGCATGTCATTTACTACATTAGTAAAAACCTCTCAGGGCCACCCTTGAAGTATAAACACAAAGAGAAACTAGCTCTTGCAGTCGTCCTCGCATTCCAGAAACTGCGTCATTACATTTTTCTTCGCACGACTAAAGTCGTCGTTGATTCCAACCCTGTGTAATACTTGCTCAGTCGTCGGAAAATTAATGGAAAATTTTCCCAATGGATCATTATCCTTCAGGAGTATGATCTTGAATTCTCAACACCCAAGAGAAAGAAAGCTCTCGTCCTTGCCGAATTTGTCACGGCTTTCCCCTCTGACACTACCATTGCCCTCGTCAATACCGATTTCCCCGATGAACATCTCTTCCACATCACTTCAGATGACCCATGGTACAATGACCTCCTCGTCTATCTCCGAACACAAAAATTTGGTAACCATATTTCACGAGATGATCATCGCCGTATTTGCCACCAGGCCCCCCACTACCTCCTCATCGGAGACATCTTATACCGGTGAGGGGTCGACACCATTCTTCGTCACTGCCTGACTATTGACGAGGCTGATAGAGTCTTGAATGACTGCCATAGCGGCACATGTGGGGGCCATCTTTCGGGAATTTCCACTGCTCATAAGATCATCCGAGTAGGTTACTTTTGGCCTACATTGTTTCACGATTACATTCATGCCGTGAAACGATGCGAGAAATGGCAGCTTTACAGAAACAAAGCACGATCACCACTTGCTCTTCTTCACCCAGTCATTACTGTCGGCCCCTTTTGTAAATGGGGCATTGACTTCATGACTTGTAATCCTCCCTCCAACAATAGCCACAAATACATTGTTGTCGCAGTTGATTACTTCACAAAATGGGCGGAAGCTATACCCACCTTCAACAATATCGTTGACACGACAACGCGTTTTTTCTTTAACCACGTCATATACCGCTTTGGAGTACCACTCCAACTAGTTTCCGATCATGGGAAACACTTCGAGAATGAGATTTTCATCGAAATCTCATCTCGGTTAGGATTCTCCCATGCGTTTGCCTCACCATATTACCCTCAGTCTAATGGACTGGTCGAAGCAGTTAACAAGGTCCTCAAGACCATGTTACAGTGCACAGTTAACAAACACAAGACCAATTGGCACCATATGTTATTTTCCGCGCTATGGGATTACCGTACAATTGTGAAAACAACCACTATTTTCACACCATTTAATCTAGTCCATGGGGTTGAGGCCACTCTTCCCATCGAGTGTGAAATTCCCACCTTACGCACCACAATTGAGCTATTACCTGACACTGCTCCAATGGAGTAGCGCTTGTTGAACTTAGAGTCCCTGGATGAAGACTGTCAATCTTCATTATAGAACAATGAGGCAGCTAAAAAATGATCAAAGGCCACCTTTGACCGCCATGTCAACCTTCGCTCATTTCAGAAAGGTGACCTCGTCCTTGTTTACGATATCGCTCATGATACCTTCGGTCAAGGAAAATTCGAATCACTATGGCATGGCCCCTACATTATCCAACATTGCCTCACCAAAGGCACATACATCTTGGCCTCTCTCGAATGCCTCTCTCTTAAAGAACCTGTCAATGGGTTATACTTAAAGAAATTTTATGCCTAAGCATAGTCATTCTACTCTAGATTATTTTCTTTTATAGTGTTTTTAATATTTTTTTCCATCCCTCACGTCTAAACTATCATTTGTGCTATTGACAAATGCTTCCTCCACCGGCCTACCAAATCGATTACGCCGACGGCGGCAGCCGTTGGACACAAAATCTCGCTTCGACATCTTGGGCCCTCTATACCCCCTCACATGAAATGCTCCATTCAAGCGACATATGTTTGGGTTCAACCACCAACAACCAAGCCGAATACACTGCCATCATTGGCCTCCTCACCGATGCCCAACATCATCGTATTCGTCACCTTAGTGTCCTTCTCGACTCTCAACTAGTCGTTCTCCAACTCAACAATGTGTACCGCATCCACGATCCTTGTCTCTTTCGTAAATACCTACAAGTTAGAATTTTATCTCCACATTTTGATTTCATTACATTTACACATATTCCAAGACAATTGAATCAAATTACAGATAACTTAGCTAACATTGTTTTAGACTGGCATATATCACATCAAGATACCTCTACACATACATAAACATATCAAAACCTATCACAACATTTATATAAATTATACATCATCCAAAAAACACATGTAAACATCACATAGATCTCAAAATGTATACTCATGTATATATAAGTCGGACCATAGTACCATCCAAATGTTTACATACAAAATACCAGTATCCGCAGGCCAGTGAAGCACCTCGGTACAAAATGGGCTCACCAGCCTATATAAAAAAATACAAAAAATACATAGGCACCACTCAAGGTACCTCTAGAGAACCACCTCCTGCCCCTCCCTTAGGCGGTGTTCCCCCACCCACTACTGGTCCCTCTGGACCGGGAGGTAACCGTTCGATCATAGCAGCACCTACTACTATTTCTCGTCATACCACGGCCCGCCACGGTGATGGAACCCCCACACACTTCTCCAAGATGCCCTCATCCTGGATACGCGACCACATGCCCTCAGGCATGCCCTGTAGCATCGCCTCTAGGCGGCGACGAATATCCTCAAAATCTGCTCCGGCATCCGCTGGAGGAGCGTGTGTTGGCCCAGCACCTGGGTCATCAAACCAGTGTCTCCTCACTTCTCCCTCCCCCTCAACTGTTCTCATCCCGATGTCCTCATGCCGACGCCTCTCTCTTACCCACGGCCCTCCCCGCAGCGGTCTCCCCGACTCCTGGTGAGATGACGCTCTCAGCAACTCAACCTCATGCCCGCTAGGTTCCACATCTGCACATACAAATGACAAAACAATAGTATCAACATCTATACTAAATACATATGTCATGCTATCAAAAACAAATCTATATATCAAAAATCATAAACATACCTCGGTGATCAAAAACCTCCCCCGGAGGCAACACCATGTCCATATCATCCCGGAAGTCAACACCAACATATGGGAACTGCAATATCACCTGTGGCATCTGTCTCCACACCTACGCCGCCTCAGCCGTAAAGAAGTGGCCGCCCTCGCCACCACCGTGGCTAAGTAAAATAGTCGACCACCGCCTCAGTCGCAACTCTCGTGCCCCAGGAGTGCCCAATAAAATCCTAGGGCGCAACATAGGCACCCTCTCCAAAAACCAGGCCACTAGGATGGACCCAAAGGCAAACTCTCCTGTATCAGTGGACCGACAACGGTCCAGCTGCCCTACCATCTTGGCATGCAGCATAAGCCCCTAGGTGAAGTGCTCACCGACTAGTACCCTCTCCATCACACACAACTGATCACCATTGATCAGCTGAGTTGCAACGGACCCATACACTCTCACAATCATCGTTGCTATACATCGATGCACTAGAGCATCCATCACCCCAATGCTCACAACGGAGCCCGACATAAATTTTTCCCCCGAACAGAACTTTCGTCCCACTGTCACTAGTGCCACATCCCTAGGTAATACCGGCTCCACCGGCAGGAGGGTTCCCCAAAAATGAGCCCCATCAAAAAATATATGTCCTCCACTACAATGAAGGAAATCTGCTCTCCCCACACTAGAAAACAGTGCAAGTATGGACTCCACATACAGATAAGAAACTGCAGGAGATACTCATGCGACCGTATCAACGGGCGCTCAAAGAACTTCAGTAGCCCACAAGCTTCCAAAGTAGCATGTACCCCTGGATCCTCAATCACCATGACATCCCTCAGCTGAGACCAATCCTTCTCTTGCCAGCCGACTGGCATCGTGCACAATGATCACCTGCATCCACATAAAATGGTCTTCGGTCATCCATATTGACCATAAAAAACATTACAAAACAAGTTTTACACCCGTCAACCTTGCCTCCAATGCGCAGCTATTTAACCCACAAGTGTGCACACATGCATGCCTCATCACCCCACAGGCACGCACGTATGCGTGCCTGTTCACCTACAGGTGCGCACTCAGGCACGCCTGTCCATCTCACGGGTGCGCCTATTTACCCTACAGGGGCGCATGGATGTACCCCTATCACGAACGCAGGCACGCATCAAAATGCGCCTACCCACTACACAACCACGCACCCATGCGCGGCTATCCAGACGATAGGCGCGCACTTGTGTGTGCATATTTCTGGATCGCTCGCGGACTTCGGGGGCCCACCTCCCTAAAACCCCTGTACGACCTTCCGTACAACCCCTGCCCACAAATGGAAAACCTAATTCTATGCAGGATGATCAGACTACTAACCTAAATCTTTCTAAATCTGAATCGACCGACTCATTCTCCCAGAATCGCCAAATCTCCTTTGAATACCTCTCGTCCATTCATTTTGGAAGCAATTACAAATGAGGTGGCAATGTGGGCCCTACAGCTATATATAGGCCTTTCCGCCAAACTTCCAATCGACATTTTGGGAGATCCAGGTGTTCGTTCTTCGATCCGTCTTCAGCCACAGGATCAACATCCCATCATCTACATCACGACAGTCCCTGGGCCACTTTTTATCCTAAGCCCTTGGGGCACCATTTTTTTTTCCATACCCCATTCATGTACGTGTGCTCATGTTCAACGTTATCAAATAAATGCTAGTATGTTTGATTCTCTTTAGATATTGTTCAAGTTGGATATTTGTTTTTCATGTGTGTAGGTATTTGGTCATCATACATCAACACCACCCCTTCAGGTATATCATCAGCACTGGCATGTAATCATTCCCTCTGAATCTCACTTGCATCTCCAGTCACACCCTCTGTCATTTACCTCTAGGATCCCCATCTCCGGCTCTGCAGTACCAACACCTCCATTTGCATCTTCGATACTGTCACCCGGTAGCACTCTCCCCCACATGAGTTGTCCCATTCATAGCACCCTTTTTCATAATTGACACTCATGTTGTTTTTCAAACCTTTAGGGATGGGAGTCCTGATAGTCTTACATTATGTCGCAAATCAGCCACATACTCATTCTCCTCATTTTGCTTGCTTTCCCACCGGACTCCCAGATTGTCTCTTCAAGGTTCTATTTTTAACTGCACCTCCGCAGTATCATGAACCCTCCATTTCATCCACAATCAGTTTACCCATCTACAAATTTCCCTTCATTTCAACTACCTCATACAGAAACCCACCCATGGGGCCGCCACCCTCCACCAGTTCTCCAAGAAAATCATGCCCTATTCGAGCCAACCATATTACATTGGGGCACCCATTTTTGTATTTGTACCCTCATCCCAAATTATTCTTTATTTATTGTACAAACGCCTTTGTTTCCAGCATTTACATTTCCTTGTTGTCATCACCTTTGGCGACCTTCTTCCCTTTTTTGCAAATGAAACCAATGTCTCCCTTGGTTGGGGCACTCATTATCATCTACCCTTGTTGACATCGTCCATATCCTCTGAGTATCCCACAGGTCACTTACCTCTACCCTCTGAATTTGTTCACTTTGTCCCACCTTTGGCACAACTTATCCCACGTCTTGTTGTCCCCCTGACACTCGACTTAGTTGAATGGTTGTGGCCACTTATACTTCGCATATACCCCCAACCAAGGGAATTCTTGAATCTCCATACATATTGACTTCAACCATGTACCTCCTCCAGTTCCTCACCTCACCTCGTAGATTTCACGAAGCCCTTTGCTTCTGGGAGTCGCGTCCCCCTTTTGTCGACATCAACACAATTTTGGCGACAATATCTTGATTCTCATTACCTATCCAATGAGATATCTCGGATGGCATAGGGAGAAACACAATTGGTCCCTGCTGTCATTGACCCCCGTAACATTTGACTTCAACACTTTCTCAGTTACGGTGGGTCTTACTTTGCAACTATTGCAATTATTTCTTATATTTGCCGAAGACCTCTAAATTGGGTTGGGCTATCAATGCCTACACCATCCATGATATTTCTTACAGATATCACTGCCTACTGGTCAAAGTATGTTCCTCTGTATAATTGTCTTTTGCCTTTATCACAAGCATCCCCGAGGGCACTGTAGTTGTCTACATCAACAAATCATTCCTTTTTTTGAGTTACATGACACGAGCATGGGGCATGCCCGCCTCGTTTGTACACAGTTTATTTTTACACACCTTATGGAATGTTGCGTTCTGTTCCCTTCTCCCTCCAACGGGTAGGTCTTGACAATCCCACTATCGCTCTCTCTTACAACGACACTCTCCGTAGAAGAAACATTGATGGATTTTGGCTATACGTATGCTCCTAACCTCATCCATCAGGGGCATCTGTTATCACTGAAATTTCATCCGCAAATGTTTATAAGAATTCAGCATCGTCAAACAGTTATGAGGTCACCCATGGGCCAAAATTACCACAAAAGCATTTACAAAGGGTCAAAAACTATGCAACCAATGCTAAAATTAAAGGGCGCTATGACGACATAGGGAGCGCGCGCATGTGCGAAACAAAAATGATGAAATCGTGAACATGTGCACGATGCACGACTGTTGTCGCAAAAATCCACACACCTGACAAACGACGCATTTATGAGAGTGGTCGACCTCCCACCTACTTCTAGTTCAACTTCCAAGTTGATTTGACACTCAAATCTAGACTGGATTCAACTGGGTGGCTGGTCAAAGACTTAGAAATGCCCTAATTAGCCTCTTTACACACTACAAAGTGGTTGGACAATACCTCAAAGCAATGTTATAAAAAGGCCATGGATGCACTTTATTTTTCGAGGAATTTCATAGCAAAGTTATGCTTCTACTATTCTCTTGAGGAATCCTCTATTCTCACCAAGATTATACTAGCATCATTGCATTGAGCAATCCATCTCACCTCTTGAGTGGATTAGCAAGGAATTCTTTCACCATTTTCATTTTCATTTTCAAAGTTGTAAGAAGAGATTATTTGTGGGGGTCCAAAGAGCCCTCCCCTGGAGGAAGAAGGGACTCATAGTCCTCTTTCTTCTTGGTGTATTCTTTCACTAATATCAACCTTACCATTGGTGACATGGGTCATATTGTTTCTTTTGTCCTTATGTCCCTATGTTCATTAGTTTAGTTGTTGTTTTATTTCTTAGTTTAATTTTTTGTTGCTATTTTATATTTCTTTCTCTAACCATTTTCCTTACAGCGGTCCTGCTTAGAAAACCCAACTAAGCTTGCAAGCACCTCTATTTTTCTCACTAAGGTGACGAAAGAGGCGCAACAAAAGAAATGTAGCAAGAATGAATATCACGATACTACAAAGTAACAAACTATCCTTCTTGTTCAATTATGTTGTTTACATTGTTGTTCAGTGTAGAATTGATATACTCGTGTTTAATTCAGTTGCTGATGATTTTATTTGATTCCCATACAACAATCCCATAAAAGGAAATATAGGAATTCCATTTTAGTTAATTTGAAATGTTGTTGAATTGAATTTCTTGTTAACTTTTTCCTATGGATCCTTGGTTTTTTTCTTGCAGTGAAATGGGCACTCGTATATCTTCAGGAAAGATGGAAACTATTGTAGTTCAGAATGAAAAGCATGAAATGGGTAAGTGGATCATATCTCAGATCACATCCGAGAATGGCGACGTCAAAAGAGTTTGATAAAAGTACCATTCCCACCAAATTTCCTACTGGAGTGGTTCCTTAAGTCTTTGGTACCCCAATTATCCAATGACGTTGCAATGTTGGGAGTGTTTTCCAAGGAAAAGGCGATAATGAGATCTCAACAACTTGAACTGATATACTCTCAGTCTGGTTTACTCTATGAAGTTTTGCCAGATGCGCCACAGTGTATCCTTGACAAGGCCAGACAGAAGTCTGGACCACATGCTGATGGTATAGTTGGTTCAGCACAAGCAAAGCCCACTGAGCAACTGTCGAATCAATTGCAACAATTTTTGATACAACAGACAGTGGCCAGCCAAACCTCTATTTCGGATGCTCCCACTACTCAAACGTCAGAGGTACACAAACCCGAAGGCCAACCAACAACCTAAAGGGAAGGAAAAACAACAAAACAAGAAGGGTAAAGGGGATAAGAACCCACCAACAATGTTGGCGGGGGAAACACAGAGAAAATAAATTCGAAGTATCCATGTAACCTTTGCACGAAAAACTATCCGACCCACCTGTGCCCTCAGCTTGTGGAGGCCTAGAATTTATTGGCATAGCAACAACCTGCTGTGTTAACAAACCCATTTCCACATGGGAAAAAATTAACTCAAGCCTCTTCGAGTGTGGATGGGGGAAGTCAGGGACCCTCTCCGTATTCTAGTAATCCCTCGACCATGAACGTTTATATGTTGAAAGGTGACGCTCACATAGCAACTAGGGAACATGACTACATAATGCCAAACACTGCTGAAAAGGGTAAAGAAGATGAAAAACTGTTAGTTCCTCTCCAGATTGAGAAGACGATGGGCAAAACAATGACACGCATCCCGAAAGGGGTGTTCAATAAAGCTTCGCATAATACAAACACGAGGGCCACCCAGAACTACTCCGTGGTGGAGGATTTGTCACAAAGGCCTTGTGCGATGTCCCCTTTGGAGGTCCTCCAGAGCTTCCCTTCGCAGAGAAAGGATCTGTTAGCTTCCTTAGGATCTGCTGAGACCTATAATCCGAGAACGATCATGTTTGATACGACGAACTTGAAACCTCGTCTCCCATACCACGTTGTGTTTCATATAGTAGTGGCTCACCCCACAAAATATTTTACTCGGAATATTTTTCGCACGGTGGTTGATGAGGGTGCCTCAAATTGTGTGATGTCATTGGCGTGTTGGAAGGCCATTGGCCAACCCGTTTTGTCTCTGTGACCTACTCTACTTACTTCTTTTGACGGTCATTCTTTCAGAACACATGGAATCACCCATTCTTTCCCCGTGCAATTAGGAGGGAAGACCGTTTTCGTCGAAGTTGAAGTGGTCGATGTGCCTCTTGACTACAACCTATTGTTAGGAAGGAGTTGTACATATGCAATGCATGTAGTGGTTGACACAGTTTTTTGGGTCTTTTTGTTTCCACATGAGGGTCGAATCATAACCATTGATCAATTGTCTTTCTCCAGGCCTAACCCTTCATTGGGGGAATCCACAGTCCCGATGATTGATAAACCTCAGCCCGATGTCGTCAACGTGGGGTTTAGTTTGTGCCCACCTTTTATGGGTACTTTTGATTACCCACCTCCTTCCAACGATGTCAATCTCATATCGGTTGTTCCTGACGAGCCTAGGGATGAAATATTTCAAGTTTCATCATTCCGTACAACTTACTTTAATGATCCATGGACTCTTCCTTCCCCATCAGCCATGATGGAAGGGAGAAAGCCTCCTGGAATTTCCATTCCCTTGTCCGTGGCAGAATTTGTGTACAGTATTGTCCAACAAGCTTCAACCGACCCCGATCCGACTCCCGCACATAAGTTAGATCCAGTTCTCGAGTCTATCTGGGCTCAAGATTCCCTCACCAGGTTCCCTCACCAGGTTCCCTCACCACTACTGATTATTTAGACTTTTTCTTTCCCTCTGATGAGGCAATTATAGAGGCATTGACTGGTCCGAACAGACCCTGGGATGATCTCCATCATAGATCTTATTTCCTCCTAGATTTAAGAAGAATAGAGGCAGGAGAATTCACGTTGACTATGACTGGAGATAGGCCTTGTCCTATTAATCCTATGGCTATGCACTCAGTTTACACTGAGGGTAATATGGAAACCATCATTGAAACGATACCTATTAACATCTCCAGAACCCCTAGTGTCATGGAGAATGTATTTGTCGGATCAGACTGATCCCCCGAGGAGATTCAAATATACACAGATTTATTTAAATAATTTTGTGACATTTTTGCCTGGTCTTACGAGGAAATTCCATGCATCGATCCAAGAATCGTCAAACATGAACTAACGACTTATCCCGATGCCAAGCCGGTCCAATAGAAGCTTCATCCGGTTAATCCTCAGAAAGAAATATCTATTAAGGCTGAAGTAGAGAAACTTCTCAAAGTCAGTTTCATCTACCTCGTTCAGTTGACTCAATGGGTGTCAAATATCGTTTCGGTCAACAAAAAGTAGGGAATGATTTGTGTGTGTATGGACTTTCATGATTTGAACAAGGCCTATCCAAAGGATAATTTCCCCACCTCATTCATTGATCAGATTATCTATGAATTCGTAGGCTCTAAGGTCTTTTTTTTCATGGATGGTTTTTCGGGATACAACCAGATACAAATTAAGCCCGAAGACAAACATAAAACAACTTTTATCTCTCCGTGGGGCACATTTTCTTATCATAGGATGCCTTTTCACCTAAAGAATGTTGGAGCCACTTTTTAGTGGGACATGTCTTTTTCTTTCCATGAAATTAGACATATATTCGAGGCTTACCTTGATGATTTACCATCATGATATCGTAAGAGAGTTGACCATCCCACGCACCTCCAACTAATCTTTGAGCGATGTTGCTACTGTTGGATTCGCTTGAATCCAAACAAATAAAATTTCTCCATGATGTTGGCTCGTATTCTAGGTTTCATAGTTTCAACAACAGGGATCATGGTCGATCCTCTGAAGGTTGAGATGATACTACAGTTTCCTCCCCTGTGCACAGTCCCTCAGCTTCAAATCTTACAGGGTAAAGCGAACTTTCTTCGGCGTTTTATCGCAAACTATGTCGAAATCACTAAAGGGTTCATGCATTTACTGAAGAAGGGAGTCCCTTTCCATTGGGACGAATCCTCTCAGTGCTCTTTTGAAGCATTGAAACATGCCCTTACATCTACCCCTTTGCTCCAGCCTCCCAATTATAATAAATATTTATTATTGTATTTGGCTGTTGCAGATTCGACCATCGGTATGGTCTTGGTTCAAGAGGACGAACTGCTCAAAGAGCATGTGATTTATTACCTGATTTGAGGCCAAGTTGGACCATAAATCAACTACTCTCATGTTGAGAAGCTTGCGTTGGCAGTAGTGCATGCTATTCAACATTTCCATCATTATATTATGCTTCGAAAGACCATCGTCGTTCCTATTATGAATCCATTTCAGTATGTGTTGACACAATGCATCATGAACAAAAATATCAGTAGATGGATCATTATCCTCTAGGAATTTGACTTGGATTTTGTTTCCGTGAAATCCAAAAAGTCACTGTTCTTTGTGAAACTTATCTCAGAACTTCCAGTCCAATCAGGTGATGTTACGCCCGAGGAATCACCGATTAAAGGATATATTTTTTTGATTTCATGTTTGGACCCGTGGTATGGAGATATACTAGTCTATATCCAGACTTTGAAGTGCCCCACCTCTGCTACTCGTGATGAGCATTGACGTATATGCCATCAGGAAAAAAACTATCTCATACTCGATGACACTTTGTATCATCGAGGTGTAGATTGCATCCTCCACCGGTGTCTCACTCATGAAGAAGTGAAAATTGTTTTTAATGACTGCCACACTGGAGCTTGTGGCAGTCATTTGTATGGGTTGGAAACAACCCAAAAGATTCTATGAGCCGGTTAATTTTGACCGACGTTAATCAAGGATTGTGTTGAATCGGTCAAGAAGTGCCACCCATGTCAGATATTCTCTCGGAAGATGAGGGCACACCCCACTCCCATGTTTCTCGTCATTACAGTTGGTCCCTTCACCAAGTGGGGGATTGATTATACTACATGCCACGTGACTTCAGCCAGGGGGCATTGTTATATCATCGTATCAGTAGAATACTTCACAAAGTGGGTCAAAGCTATGCCAATGTTCAATAATGATGGTGAGACAACAACTCTCTTTATTTTCAATCAGATAATAGCAAGGTTCGACATCCCGAAGGAGATTGTCACTGACCATGGTAGTCACTTTTAGAAAAAAATGATGTTTGAGTTAACATCAAATCTTGAGTTGAGGCAAGAGAATTCATCACCCTAATACCCACAAGAGAATGGTCAGGTGGAGGCTGTGAATAAGTCCCTCAAGAATATTCTACAACGAACGATCAATTCTGCCAAGTCAAATTGGCATTTGATGTTGTACTCGACGTTATTGGCCTACCAAATATCTGTAAACACTGCCACCAATTTCTCACCTTTTCAACTCATTTATGGCTTGGAAGTAGTCTTGCCTATAGAGTGTCAGATCCCATCTCTAAAGCTGGCAATACAGTTATTTCCAGACACTTCACCGCTTGAGGAACGCTTATTATATCTCGAGTAGATCGATGAGAAACGTCGTGATGTAGCCTTGACCAACGAGTCTCACAAGTAATGAGTCAAGTGTCAATATGATCGGTTCATCCATCCTCATATTTTGTCCGAAGGTGACCTTGTCCTAGTCTACGACCAAGATAAGGATCCCCTGGGGGCAACCAAGTTCAAACCCATGTGGTTCAGACCTTTCATCGTGAAGGAGGTATTAAAGAAGGGCACTTATCGTCTGGTTGAATTTGAGGGAAATGATTTGGCGGAGCCTAGAAATGGGCTCTACCTCAAGAAGTATTACTCATAGATGGGTCACCTTGGGTGACTTCTTGTACATATGTATAGTTCTTATACAGTTAGTTTTTGTCTTTTATTTTATAGACATGTTATTTATGTCATATTTTTTCACTGTGGCAGATGTCAAGTGAATCATAGGTGTTTGTTGGGTTCGCGGATGACACTAGCTGACACACTCGTAGGCTTTCTTCTGCAGCTTGGGGGATATTCACACCTCAAGGCCATTGGATATCTTCTAGAGGTATCTATTTAGGTGACGCCACAAACAACGTCGCCGAACACAGCACAGTAATAGAGTTTCTTTGTGATGCTTTGTCGCATGGTATCTCTCACCTTTGTGTCTACTTAGATGCTCAGCTAGTTGTGTCCCAGTTAAATGGGGTTTACCATGTTTATGATCCTACTCTACATCGACAATTCCTTAGGGTATGTCTCTTAGAATGATACTTTGATTACATTATGTATATCCATGTTCCTAGGAGATTGAGTCAAATGACAGATACTCTAGCTAATCAAGTATTAGATTGGCATATTGCACACACATAAAAAGAAGCACACACATACACATGTACATAAGACATAAAATATGTAAATACACACATATATATCAAAAAGTGTCAGAGTACATAGGTGGGTGCGAACGCCTAAAAAATAAAATGTCTGGTATACATCACGAGGCTTATGCCCTCAAAAATATACAAAAGAGTTCCCTCAGCACGTAAGTGGTCCACCCTAGCTAAGCACAGGGTCTGTTGGCCATGCCATAGTGAACGACGATGTTTTCCAAACGCCGGAAGAGTTGGACCCAGGTCTGTGGCACCCCAACTACGTGAGGCTGCATTGATGGTGGGAGATCCTCAATCTCGGCCATGTGAACTGTACGAGTGAGAACGGTGAGCTTCCGCTCCACTCGTCTCAACACCCTCTCAGCCTCTCCGGCTGGAGGTCCCCCTGCTACTGTTGCTAGTCCGACGACTGTTGTTGGTGTTTCCTTTGGTCGAGGATGTCGCCTGGTCCTCGTGAAGTTTGTTGGACGCACTGGCCCCACATCTGTACATAACAGATACATAGTTGTCAGATACTCTGGTGCATATAAAAATGATATATATAAAAAGAAACTAAAAAATTAAATAAACTTTAAAAAGAAAACGTATTTATCTCTCCTCACTCTCCTCCAGGACGTACAGGCATGTCTAGATCTCTAGAGAAGTTGATTCTGGCATAGGGGTAGTCCTCTATGGGCGTAATCTGTCGTGCCCACCAGTCAAAAAATGTATTGTCAAAGACCTCTATGGTCCTTCCTCCCCTCTGTTGTGACAACAATGCTGCCCACCTACACACTGCCGGGAAGGAGGGCACATGCCCCAGTACTGTCTCTCGTGGACTCATGCTAGGTACCCTCTCAAAGAAGAATGAGCACAAAATGGTACCGAACCTGAAGTTATTGTTACTCCACCCATGACACTCTGTAAGTTGTCTCTTCATGCAGTCAATCATGGTCATGCTCCAGTCGAGCACTCGTGCTTTCAAGCACCGCACTGCACAATACATGTGCGTCCGGGAGCCCTGATGTAAGGTCCCGGATCTAGTGATCCGTCCAATGAGAAAAACTATCACTTTCAGTGGTAGGTTGGTGATATTGTGGATTGGCACCTAAGAACCTACTTTCTCAGTGTCGGTATCACAATGTAGTCCGATCAGCTCAACGATGTTATGGGGCCCTAGGGGAAAAGAATGCAAGTTGACTCTTTCCCCTCTCCTCGAGAGGCCAGTCAAAAATTATATGTCTTTAGTCGTTGGAGTCAACAACTGCCCCTTGAGCATAAACGCCTCAGTGTCAGGATGCCAATAATACACCAAGGTATTCAGCAGCCTGGGTTGTGCCCTCATGAGTGGACATCGAAATAAATTCTATAACCCGCATTGTTTCAATGTGGCAACAACAGCAGGGTCCTCTTTGACCAAGATATCAATATATTCATGCTCCCTCTCTCTCCAATGGACATACATCCTGTCAAATGACAAGTTCATGGAGGGACTTAGGTCTTGTTTTTTCATTTTTTCTATGTTAATGAGGGTGTACGTGGGTTGTCTTGGACACAGTCGTGTATGCACACAAGTAGATTGTTTTCTACCCGCATGCTTATGTGGGTTGTCCTTGGACAAGCCGCGTACACGTAGGGCCGCCCCTTTTTAGGAGTGTACCCCCCACAAAAAACTAAAAGAAAAGCATAAGGGAAGTATTGAAATGAAAGAGGGGTTGATTTGTACTTACTTGGTTCGAGCGGAAGTTCATTTCGTCCTCTGAAACTCCCGAAATCAACTCTTTTAGCAAAGGGGTATTTTTAGCTTTTTGGTTAATTCTCAATTTGTAATGGTGAAAATTAGCTGTCATCTTCTATTTATAGACTTTTTTGGCCTTTTTGCCACTTTTTCAAACCCTTTTGTCGTTTTTTCTGGCTTGAAAATCATTTAACATGGTTCTTGAGTTTATCATTGGATGTTACGATACACTTCACTTTTTTGGCTTGGAAAGTTTTTTGGGAGATAGGTCACTTTTAAAGGTCCTTTGGTAAAAGTCGTTTTCCCAACTTTTTTCATTTAAGTTAGGATTCCACCTCCACTTTCTGCATCTCATTGTCTTTTTTGCTTTGCCATAGGATCGATCCCACCAAACTGTGGTATAGAACCATCATTGTTGCTTTAGAAGTGTCGTGGTGAGGTGGTAGAGCCTATCTCTACATGGATTCCCTAGGTAGATCCTGGTTGCATTTTGGTATTCATGTCATCGTTAATGACTTTAGGCTTAGGAGTCCTTTTAGTCCTACCATGATTACGAGATTGAGCCTCATACACCTGATGTGTCATCGCCCTTGGTCTCACCCTCGAGACTCCCCAAAAAGAGTCTTCTTTAAGCCCTTTTCAGACTCTCTAACATGAAAAGATTGTCGAGCGATCTTGTTGTTATTCACGCTCGTCAAACTAAAAATTGAAGGCACGTTTGTCCGGCGGTATTTTACCCATTTTTTGGTCTGGATGGTCAATTATACAAACAAAGGTATACTTTAGGAACTTCGGTTCGCTAGAAGAGTATTCTCAGGTATAAGTTTAACCCTTTTTTGGGCCTGAGGCACTAAATTTACGAAAAAGGAACCCCCATGGAGTCCATAGATAAGCTTTTTTCAGACTCCTTAAAATTGAAAATATCGTTGAGTGACCTTGTTCTTTCACACTCGTTAATTCATCCAGAAGAACATATGATACAGAGTCTATAGTTAAGCTCTTTTCAGAGTCCTTAAAATTGAAAAGATCGTCGAGTGACCTTGTTCTTTCACACTCGTTAAATTGGTCCAGAAAAACATCTACTGGCATGAGTTTACCCCTTTTTTCGGCCTCTAGATTAAGGACGAAAAAGGTACACCTCGGGAAATTCGTCTCACCGGGAGAGTTCTCCTAAGTAGATTTTATACTTTTTCGGGCTAAGAAGACTAAATCTAGAAAAAGGTTGTGAGTCCATAGTTAATCTCTTTTCAGACTCCTTAAAATTGAAAAGATTGTCGAGTTATCTTGTCTATGTCACACTCATTAAAATTGTTTTGAATAGACGTCTCTTCGGTGCTAGTTTACCCCTTTTTTTGAACTGACTAGACTATTTTCGAAAAACGTATCTCAGTGGAGTCTTCTTTTATGTTTTTTCAGAGTCTCTAAACATGAAAAAACCACTGATCTTACCTTCTCTGGGCTCATGAAAAATACATTGAAGGGGCTTTCATCGTGTCCCGCTAATTGAATTTGCATCTCTGCATCTTTGGCCTAATGTTGGCTCCATGTTGCTCTCAACTGAACCTTTGAAGTATGCCTTATACACAAGCCTTGTAGCACTTTGCCTCTGCAAACTGACACCTTGACCCATGGAGGAATTTTCTAGAGTGTCATTTCCCTGCACATGTCTCCTTGATATGAGCATTAGTGTGTTCCTTGCACTTGGAACTAGTATTCTTGTGACACTCATTCCTCCTTTGTAACGTAGCATTCTTTTATTCTTTTTCAAGCTCTTCAAAAATATTGAAAAAGAAAAAAAAATCAAATATACCCCAAAAAGAGGACGGGAAATATATTTTCTTTTTCTGGCAGCACAATGAGTCGGCCTTGGAAAAAAAACATTCTTCCATTTTTTCGTCAAGATTTGGGATCTAATATGAACTTAGGAAGTTGTTCTCGTTACATAGAGTTGTGTCCTCCTCTGTTTGGTTATCCTTCCAAACATATGGAGAGTTTGTGTTGCCTTCTGCATCATAGACTTATGTCAACATCATGCTGCCTGAGTCTGATCATCTGTCATGCTATTGCCCAAGGGAATTTTTACCCAATCTGAGTCGGCCTTTCTGCAGTTTGTCTCTTGACCTCATGACCAACCATCCAAAAATACCAATCAAGTCCTTGTTTGAAATCAATGAAGTTATCTTCCTGATCATCAAGATCCTCTTGTTTGTTCCCGATGAGCTTTCAAAGACCTTTGGGTAGTGATATCGTACACTCACATTACACTCCTACCCGAGTTTTGAAGATCTTGAAGTAATTTCTCGAGCTTTGAAGGCCTCATCTCCATCCATCAGGCGTCATTCACTTCTTGAAGATGGATATTATACATGTATATCTTTGATTTGGAGATGTAGATCTGTTGTGTATCTCTCACGACTACACTTTAAATAGTTATATGACATGTATCTGCAGTGTATTTGATTGGAAACCATGATTTATTTCATCCCGAGCATGGGTATTCCCTCCTCAAAGAGATAATTGTTATTTTTGCAGATGGCACCTCCCGAACTCTGGTCCCGGGCTCACTCGCTTCCTACGTTGGTGAAGATTTGTAATGTATTTCGGCCATTAGATGCTCTTATAACCTCACACATTAGGGGGCATTTGGTATAACCCTAAATTGCACCATACATGCATACCTGGCATCAGGCCCTCTTACTTTCTATTTTTGCCAAGCCATCACTCAGTAGCTCTTCTTAAAAACACTATTTTTGAAGATGTATGCACCCTGCACCATTACTGCCTGCATACAGACGCTTGCTGCACCACTACATCTCATGTATGAACACTAGATGCACCATTACAACCCGCGTGTACCCACAAATATTGCAAAAATTAAAAATTTGCAAGGAATTCGTTGAGATTATAGGCTATTAGGTAGTTTCCCAACTGATCCACCACCTATAGCCCGTCACCCAACCGAATAACCATCATTTTTTCATATAAAATGAGGTTTTGGGGTATCATTCCTAGGCCAAGCATAAGAACAGTGAAACTCTGCCCATTTCACATCCCCTCCTTGCCCCAAATAATTGCAACCACCTTGTGAGATTTGCATAAGAATTTCCCATTCTAGCCCTTTTTCCTCCATCATAAGCCTATGCCATTTCCATAGAAGAAGTGTGAGAGGAGAAAGATATGTGGAAGCGTAGTTGGAGCTTGGTGAAGAGGAGCCCAGACCAGGTTCATGGAGCAATCGTCGACCTGGTTGTAAGTAAACATTGTGATATCAACAAAAGGAATACTTTTTTTGTCCTAAAATATGATATGTCAAATATTTGTATTCAATTTATGTCTTATACTAACATCTAACACATGATTTATATATGAGATGCATGTTTGTAGTTTCTTGTTTATCTGTTTGTGAATGCAGTCCATCCTTGAGAGGAGGCTTGTAGTCAGCGAAGCTATAGAATGCCAAAGGATCGACACCAGACGTGGAGTAAAAGGTAAAGTTACCTCATCTTTTCACTTTGTCTTTCATGTATTAATCTGGGGTATATTCAGGATATTTATAAAAGTAGGAGACTTTTAGACAGTTAGATCTGCCTACATGTTGAACCCTAGTGTAGTCCATAGGGGGGTTTTCCCGCTAGAGCACGTAGGCATAGATAAGCATGGACATCCGTGAGATTCAGAGAGATATGGTCGCATACATTAAATCCGTGAGTTTCATATTAGTTAGGGAATGGACATCCACAGGCCACAGTGGGACAAAGCGTGGACATCCACATGTAGTAGAAGAAGAAAGCATGGATTTGTAAAAAGGGGAAAGAGAATATGTTTATTCCAGGTTGCAGAATCTGAGGAGTGACTGCAAGTATGTTTGTCAGAGATCAGATACAACAGGGTTACTACAGAGTTAAAGGTATGTTCACGATTATGTTTCAAGATTGCATCTTAGTGGTGTTGTGAAGCATGCTTGAGACATGACTTTGTGAGGTTTGGTATATTCCCCATTGGATGTATGATATCTATTGTAGAGTATGATTTGAGGCAGATATGTTGAGTCACATTACTGGTTATATTGGTATATCTTGTGGTGCATTGCTAGAGGAATTTCTGGGTGTTGTTGGTATATGATCTATGAGATTAGATCTGGTATGTTTGATGCACATCTTGGTGATGGTTTGAGTTAATATGAATAGTTTTTATTAATGCACATCTTGGTGATATTGTGCATATGGTTGTGAGTTGTCTTGGTGATTAGATATATCTTGGTTGATGAGATTGATGTGACAGGTTCATTGAGATAGATTGATGTGACAGGTTGGTGAGACAGGTTGTTGTGACAGGTTGATGTGACAGGTTGGCAATGATAGGTTGATAGTGGAAGTGGTTGATTCAGTGGTAGTGACATGTTTTCTACATTTATATTTCAGGGTGGTCGGACGAGGCAAGGATAGGTGGTTGTAGCCACCTTCTGGTTGTATCTGGAGAACATAGGGGGCTGTAGCCTCCTTCTGGTTGGAACAAAAAAATAAAGGAGTTGTAGCTTCCTTTAGGTTGGAGCCTGCGAAACTAGGGGGTTGTAGCCTCCTTTTGGTTGGAGCCAGATAATTTGGGATTTGGAGTTTCCTTTAGGTTGGAGTCTGAGAAACTAGGGGGTTGGAGCCTCCTTCCATTTGTAGATGGAAAGTAAGGAAGTTGGTGCTTCCTATGAAATTACTTCTTAAGACATATAAGAAAATCATTTTTGTTTTTTCTCCAATAAATGGGTTTCCACGTAAATATTGGTGTATTGTGTATTTGTGGATGTTTTCTCTATCATTGTTTATTATGAAATGTTGGATGATATTGTTCATGATGCAATAATGTATTGAATGCATAAATGATAAACCATTGAATACTACTAATAAAGTTAAATAATACATATTGTGATTAAAAGTGGTATTGAGTGATCATACTGATTCACCCCCCCCTCARTATTACAACACTTGGTATCAGAGTAGGTCCTTTAGGAAGAATTTTAAGMATTGGAAGGTAGATCAMAGAGAGMAAMATTTTGTATAAAAATGGAATACCACATTTCAATGGTCAGAATGGTCAGGAGTATGAAATGTGGAGTATCAGGATGAAAACATTTTTATAGGAAAARGGATATGATGTTTGKAAATCAATTGTTATAGGATACATCGCTACAAAGAAACCTTTGAAGACTACAACCAAGAAGGRATTTAAAAGGAACAASAAGATATAAATGGATTTTATCATGAAAGGATTACCTAATTTAGTAAAAAACAAAGTGGGACAGTGTGCATCAACCAAAGAGCTTTGGGAGGGCCTACAAGATATTTACACAAGGAAAGGAACAAAAGAAAATGAAGCAGGTGACAACTCAGATGATGAATAAGACTACAGAGGTGAGTATTTTTTCTTTAATTGTAAATAAGTATAACATCTTGGAATTGAATGCCCTTATTTGAATATTGAAAGTGTTGAGATAGAAAATCCCATTGAAACAGAATAAAATATTGAGATTAAAAAGAAAAATAATCATGAAGCAAATTTCAGTCAACGAGAAAGAGAACTTGAAAATGAAATAATCACATTGATGATACAACTTGAAGAAGAAAAGTGAATAGAAGAAGTCATGAGGAATCATATGTTGAAGAAAGAAGAAGAAAACGTAGAGAAGCTTGAAGGAGAAGTTGTCATGTTGAGAGTAAAAGTTTTCAAGCTTAGTAAGAACGTTGAAGAGACAAAAACATCCACATCAACAGTAGAAAATGAAGAGAATCATTCCAAGTTAACAGAAAAGAAGAATGAAGAAAAGAGCAAGGGTTATGAAAAAGTAATCAAAGGAAGGAATCATGGTCAACAATAATCTAAGAAAAATGATAAAGATACATATTCAAGAAGACCCTTCACATTCAAGCCACAAATAAGTTTCAATCATGATCAACCAAGGCAGGAATTGAGAAGGAATACACGACAAATAATATCATTCACCCCTAGGTATCAAAATTTATTTTATTGTTATTATTTTTATTGTACTAACTTTGGACATAAAGTTGTAGACTACGGAGCATATGGAAGAAATAGTCAGGCAATAAGTGCTTATGTGGCTCCTCACAATATTGAATGTTACAAATGCCACAACTATGGTCATATAGCTCAGAATTGTAGAAGCATGATAGTGTCATCCATGAAGAAAGAAACATATATCAGATACACCAATATTTGGAAAAGGAAAGAACAAGAAGAAAATAAAGTGAGAGAAGATCAAATTCCAGAAATTACAAGACTTTACATAGTACGAGAAACACAAGGAGATCAAGATCATAATGAAGAATAGGTAAAGGAAGAACAAGTCCTAGAGATTGCACTCTCAAGATATATAGAAGTGAAATATCATGAAAAATCTATAGAGAAAAAGGAAGATGTCATATACATGAAGGTTTGGAGAATAAATGAAAAACAAGAAGAACAAGTAAATAAAGAATAGTTCCCAAAGATCACACGATTTTCAGTAACGTGAGAAAGAAAAGAAGAGAAGGGGAATAAAGAGTGGGCCCAAGAGATTGTACTTTCAGGAATTATAGTACAAAATCAATCCACGTGATGAAATAAAGAAGTCAAAGTTCAGAAGGATGATGAGTCTACAGACAAAGAGGAAGACTAATCTACATTAGAGCGGGTATTTGTTTGAGCCACCTGGCCTGGAGACTCCCAGTAAATATGAATATTGAACAAGGGGATTCTATTAAACAACTCTACATACAAAATATTTATCTTTCGAGCAGTTTCAAGTGTTTCAAAATGGTTCGATGACAGAGGTACAAAATGACAAATTGATCGATTAAGAAAGAAGTGTTCCCACACAAGTCTCAGTTGGGAGATACACAGGAAGAAGGTTATGATTATTTTCATGCAGATATTTCTTCAGTACAGGTTGTTCCAGACATGTAGAGATTGGTTTGCATATAGAGAAGATCAATGGACACATTTGATATGTGATGATCAGTTGCAGCCATGAAAACTTCATGATAGTATAGTGACAAATGGGTTAACATTGTGGACAATTGAGTAGAAGAGTTATGGATAGTATGGACAAAGATGGATTCATAAGAACACTTAGAAGTTTTGGATAGATATATGATGGTGGATGAGAGTGTGATTTCATGACAGATTGGTTTAAAGACTAACTCAGAGACAATTGGATGATCTTGATAATGAAACGTTTGAATGCTTAAACTTTGAATGATTTTTATATATGTTAGTGATTTACACGAGGAAGAACCAATGGACAAAAAGTCCAAAAGGAAGAAGGTACATGAAGACCTACATTTTATCTACACGACATATTGTAGAGAAGTCAAGGGGAGATAAATAGTCAAAGAAGATATCATAAGAGTTAAGACAGGGAGAGCATCCCCATGGAGAGTTCATCCAGGGAGAGCAGTCCAAGAGAAAGTTACCCTTTGTCAAAAGGGGAGAGAGAGTAATCAGAGGCATGGAAATGTAGAGAAGGAATAAAAGCATAAAAATGTAGATCAAGATAAGAGGCATGAAGATAGGAGGAGCATCCCCAAGGACAGTCTAAACAGGTGGAGAAGTCCCAAAGAGAGATACCATTTGCCATTGATTTCAAAGGGGGAGAGATAGAAACATTGATGAGGATCGATGGTCACAAAGGGAGCATAAGCATGAGTATTGTCGTTTCACAGAGGAGATGTCCAGTAGCAATTTCTGGTATCCCCATAGGTGGGGTTAAGGAACCTAAATTTGATTCAAGAATATGGACATGAAGGACAATGTAATTGCAGGGAAGACTATCATAGATGGATAGTACACATCATGTCATTTTCGATGATATGTGGTACGTCACATGGTTCCTCACAGTTGAGTATATGTGGCTTTGTGAAGTTGCAGGACCCTTAAGACTAGTCTAGAATCCCTTAGAAGGTGATGCAGACTGCTCCCTCCCTCAGCAGGGTTCTGCGACCTCCCGGTCTCTGTATCGTTCCAAATTCTGAGCCAAAATGGCTCTCCGGGCTCTTGTTAGAACCCCTTGAACAAATCCACAGGTCCCTTTAATTCCCTAGCACAGGCCTTGAGAAAACCTTTGCACGCACTCAACTTTTGACACCCTTCTCTACTCTAAATAACACTCCTTTCGCGTTTTGGGGTTTCAAGACTCTTGCATGCAAGATCTCCCAGGCTCCTTGTTCTTCAAATTATCGAAACCCGAAAAAGGGTTGAGTTTCTTGGCTACTCCCTTAACCTCTCTCCATGTGATCACTTCCTCGTGACAATGCACTAATGACAAAAGGCGCCTTTCGTGGTTCGAGACTTCAACGTTCAAGAGTCCCGTCCCTTTACCTCTTGAAACCCCGAATCCCGGTCCTTCCCCAAGCCAGATCCGACCGTCCTGCGTCCTCCTCGATCGACGACCACGATCGTTTCGCAATTTTGTGAGTCGGGACTCCACGTCTCCCGACTCCTGGCCTCTCGAACACCCAGGTCCTGAAATGCCGAAGGGATTAACGGGATTTTCTACCGGCTTTCACAATTCAGGCAACCACGATGTGAGAGTTACTCCTTTCCCTTTCAAATCCTTGGTCCATGGAATGCCAAAATCTATCTGCTGAGAGATCAATGGACCATATCCCTCTTGAACCAATGGCTACAATCCCACTAGATCGATGACCCACATCCTTTCGAAGATTTACTCGAAACCTTGCCCACTCGCCACGTGTCCTCCTTGATGGACGGTCCTGGTCCCTTTCGCGATTTCTCCTTTCGCGATTTCGGCAACTCTTCACTCTCGATCTCCCAGTGTCCGAATCCCCAAATTCTCGTCATGGCTCAAATCTTTTCAGGATTTCGCAAACCAAGAGTTCACGATGCAGTGACTCCAAAATCTCTTGTCACTCCAATCCCTGAATTTCGATATGGGAACTCTTGTATGAGATCAATGGCTGTTGTTGATCTGGATCTGACGATCATTATCCTTTCTGAGCTTTAGAGTATTGGAAGATACTCGGCCGTAATCCCCTCGCTGCTCTGCGAGATCCAATGGCCCATGGGATTTTTCACTTCTCCACCAAGCTTCTCCACCGTCCATTTCATCTCCTCTCCTACGCAACCTTCCAAAGGTTAAACTCTGTGTACCTTCCTCCGGATCCGATGGCTATCGATCCTTTGCACTAGATCTGACGACCCATATTTGTTTCTCTTTCTTGTGCACTTTCCCATGTGCGCCTAGATGTAGATTTGAACGACCTAGATCTCACCTCTCCGTCTGATCTAACTTTAGTTGTGCTCTACCTTGAGGATGCCCTTCTTCCTTTCCCTTGGAAGATATCTTGCTCCAAAAGGCCTCGGCCTTTGTCCCTGCCACGAATCCTGTAACCTTGTCTCCTGCCTGTATTCTTAGGAGGTGTTCCTCCTCCTAAAATTTATTTATCTAAACCTCAAAGGTTCCTTCGAACTCTGCAACCTCTTGCAGGACCTTTGCATGAAATGGTGTTATCTCTTCTGAGCTTATCTGTGGCTCTGACCTCAAAGTGTCTCTGTCCCTTTCTCTCCTTGAAGGGATGTAAGTACCCTCTGGCAACTTCCTTCTCAAGCACACTTTTCTGAGCCTGCAGGGTGTTTAGTAACCCCGTGAGTGTCTCCTCCTATGACACTTCTCTTCTCTATGAACTCAAACAAGAGTTCCTTCTATGCACACTTGCACCAACTCAATGCCCACCTGGTAGAGTTCTCCAAGAATATTCAGTGACTTTCTTCTCACTGAACTCGAAATAGAGTTATCCTCAATGCATCATGTGCATTTTCTCAATGCCCTCCTGGCAGAGTCTTTACAGAATTATCAACAATTCTGCTTCTCCTCTCTGTGCTCTCCTCTGCACAGTTTCTCCTTCAAGGTGTTCAACAACCTTGAGGCTTCCTCTTGAGTCAATGACTTCAGCTGGTGCGCCCTTCTGGCATGTCTCTGTATGAAATTATACAGAATTTAGAACTTCACTCCTTGCACTGGCTTACAGAACCCACAGTATTCTGTCATGCAACCTCTTGCATGAAGCCACAAAGAACCCAAACCTGAAATCAAAGAACTCACAAATAGGAAAATCTATCTATCTCCTACAGATGGAACTTAACATACATCTATAGCATGAATGAACACACAACATTCATAAAAGACACATAAACACATAGAGACATTTATTCATAAAATCACAACCACATGAACAACAACATGCAGGAAAAACTGTTCTGTTTGTATTAATCAAGAATGCCTGATTACAATGTGTTCGATCTCAGACTGCAACAGAGTCTCGCTCTCCTCTCCTATCTCTCTATTCTCTTTATTCTTCTTACCTTACTGAAAACAAAAGAAGATCTTTTTGCAAAAGGGGGCTCCTCGAGCGCTTCCCTCCATCCTCACCAACTCTAATTAATTTACATTCACTTACATTGAATGGTTGTCTAGTCCGAATCAGATCTAGATCTCAGCCTTACAACCATTTAAGGAAAACTTTAAATTTTGAAAAATGAGAGGGATGTGGCTCTCTCCTTCCATTAAATGTGTGCTTGATGTGCTGTCTAAATGGCGTGTTGCTGGATTGGAGAGATGCTCCTGCATCATACTCCACAACTGCAAAAATTCATGAGCTCCTGCTCATGAGCTTCCCAACATGGCTGTCAGAATCCACCTGGATCCCAAGCTCTCTTCTGGAGCTGTCCATCCGCTCCACTGCTTCGTTGTTGTTGCTGTGGTTGCATCCCTGCTGTTATGGCTGCATCCCTGCTTCTATGGCAGGTTCTTCTCTGCTCGGATTCCTCTTGCTGATTGCTTCCTATGCTGACCTCGACATCAGCCTCCTGATCTTCTCAATGAATTCAACTAGCTGCTCCAATGGCTGGCTTTCTTTATGCAATCTCTTCTGTTGCACTTCCTCCTTGCAAATGGGTAGATCGAATTTATCCCCCTTGTAATCTTCTCAATCTCCTGTGGCCTTATCTTTCCACTCTGCTATAGATTCCAATTTTGCAGTCTCCTCACTGAGCTGTTTCTCAGCTTCTCCCTTTGACAGCTTTGTTTCTGCCATTTCTCTTGTTGGTGTATTTCCAGCTTCCTCCAGCCGCTCCTTAGGCTAGTATTCTCCCTTTGTCTCCAACTTGATCTGTTGGATGTGCATGCCTTGCACCTTCACCCTTCTCTCCAAAGCTTCAATCTCTTCACACAGAAAAAAAAAAAAATCTATGTTGTTTGCTTCCCCCTCTTCTGCTTCTGTAGTCTCCAGTACTATAGTTACCTTCTGTTCGACTCCCTAGCCGAAAATTTTGAGCCATTCTAGCGAATGCTCGTCTTCTTCTGTTGTAGGCTCCAATGCTACAGTCATCTCCTTTTCAGCTTCCTGGCTGAAAATTTTGAGCCATTCTTTTGAATTCTCATCTCCTTCATCTCCTTGGGAAAACGTCAATGTCTGCTCCACTTCTTCTTTTGTGACAGTTTTTGTTGCCAGTCCTTCTTCCTCTGTTTCACCTTCATCCTGTGCATTAGCCTCCACTCGCCTGCTGGGTATGAATACTCTTATCCTTCCAATCATCAGAACGCTCTTTTGATCTTCCTTCTTTTTTAGCACTCCTTGATAATCTGAAATCTCCTCTGAGTTCATGAGACTCTCAGACAGTCTCATCTCCTTTCCCCTGCCCACCTGGCAATTTGGGAATTTTTTGCTGCCCACTTGGTAGTCTATGAGATCCAATGATCCCATCTCATTGCCCACTTGGCAATCTGAAATTTCACCACTGCTCCCCTAGCAATACATGAGACCTTCCACTGATCTCTTTCCATTGCCCACCTGGCAACTTGAAAGTCCACTTCTACCCACTTGGCATTTTATGAGATCCTCTATTAATCTCATACCATTTCCCTCCTGGCAATATGAATTTCCATGGCTGTCCTCCTGATAGTGTATGAGATCCTCCAATGATCTCATTTCATTGCCCACCTGAAAATTTGAAAATTCATCCCTACCCTCCTGGCAGTTTATGAGATCTAAAACTGATCCCTCTTCCTCATCATCACTGAGATTTCTCCCAGCTTCTAGTTCACACACATGAACCACTTTCTCTATGTCTTCGAGGCTTTCAATGTACCTCAGCCATCCTTGCAACAGTCTTCGTCGTCTTCTGGCCAACATTTCTTTAACTGGCCATTTCATCTTTGGTTTCATGGTCCATTCATATACCCAATGCGGCTTTGCATCCTACTGCATCCGCAGTGCAAGCTCTTCCATTCTTGCCCTTATCTCACCGAGCTCTTTATCCATTTCATCTTTTCTCTGCTATTGGTGGTTCTTCTTTCCACTGCATCCATGGCCTTCAGTAGCCATATTCTTGTTCCTATATGCCCTCCTGGAAAACTTGTTGATGTCACTCTGCAACTGTGAGTGCTTCCAACCTTTCCTACAGTCCTCCTAACTATCTATTGATTGTTGTGCACCTTGCAACAATCATCACAAAGCTTCAACACTTTGTCTTCCTTTTCATTTGGCTCCCTCTACCTGCAATATACAGAAAAAATCAAGCTCTGATACCACTTTGATGCAGACCCCCCCCCTACCTCAGCAGGGTTCTACGACCTCCTGGTCTTTGGATCATTCCAAATTCTAAGCCAAAATGGATCTTTGAGCTCCTATTGGAACCCCTTGAACAAATCCACAAGTCCCTTTACTTCCCTGGCACAGGCCTTGAGAAAACCTATGCACACACTCAGCTTTTGATGCCCTTCTGTATTTTAAACAACACTCCTTTCACGTTTCGAGACTCCTGCATACGAGCTCTCCCAGGCTCCTTGTCCTTCAAATTGTCGAAACCTGAAAAAGGGTTGAGGTTATTGGCTACTCCCTTAACCTCTCTCCATGTGATCACTTCCTCGTGACCATGCGCTAATGCCAAAAGGCACCTTTCGTGGTTCGGGACTTCAACGTTCAAGAGTCCTGTCCCTTTACCTCTTGAAACCCTGAATCCCGGTCCTTCCCCAAACTAGATCCGACGATCCTATGTCCTCCTCGATCGACGACCACGATCGTTTCATGATTTCACGATTCGGGACTCCACGTCTCCTGATTCCTGGCCTCTCAAACACCCGGGTCACGAAATGTCGAAAATGGCTTAACGGGATTTGCTACTGGATTTCGCGATTCAGGGAACTGCAATGTGAACATTACTCCTTTCCCTTTCGAATCCCCGGTCCACGAAATGCCGAAATATCTTTACTGAGAGATCAATGGCCCATATCCCTCTTGAACCAATGGCTACAATCCCACTTAATTGACGGCCCAAATCCTTTCGGAGATTTCGCCGAAACCTTTCCCGCTCGCCATGTGTCCTCCTTGATGGACGGTCCTGGTCCCTTTCACGATTTCTCCTTTCGTGATTTCGGCGACTTTTCACTCTCAATCTCCCGGTGTCCAAATCCCTGAATTCCCGTAATGGCTTAGATCTTTTCAGGATTTTGCGAAATGGGAGTTCACGATGCAGTGACTCTGAAATCTCTTGTCACTCCAATCCCCAAATTCCGATATGGGAACTCTTGTATGAGATCAATGACTGTCGTTGATCCAGATTTGACAGTCGCTATCCTTTCTGAGATTTAGAGTATTGGAAGATACTTGGCCCTAATCCCCTCGCTGCTCTGCGAGATCCAATGGCCCATAGGATTTTTCACTTGTCCACGAAGTGTCTCCACCGTTCGTTTCATCTCCTCTCCTGTGCAACCTTCCAGTGGTTAAACTCTGTGCACCTTCCTCTGAATCCGATGGCTATCGGTCCTTTTCACTAGATCTGGTGGCCCAGATCTGTTTCTCTTCCTTGTGCACTTTCCTGCGTGCGTCTAGACATAGATTTCAACAACCCAGATCTCGCCGCTCCAGCTGATCTAACGGTAGTTGTTCTCTACCTTGAGCATGCCCTTCTTCCTTTCCCTTGGAATATTTCTTGCTCCAAAAGGCCTCGACCTTTGTCTCTGCCACGAATCCTATAACCTTTGCTCCCGCCTGTATTCTTAAAAGGCGTTCCTCCTCCTGAACTTTATTTCTCTGAACCTCAAAGGTTCCTTCGAACTCTACAACCTCTTGTAGGACCTTTGCATGAAATGGTGCTATCTCTTCTGAGCTTATCTGTGGCTCTGACCTCAAAGTGTCTCTATCCCTTTCTCTCCTTGAAGGGATGTAAGTTCCCTCTGGAAACTTCCTTCTCAAGAACGCTTTGCTGAGCCTGCAGGGTGTTCAGTAACCCTCTGAGTGTCTCCTCATGTGACACTTCTCTTCTCTATGAACTCAAACAAGAGTTCCTTCTGTGCACACTTGCACCAACTCAATGCCCACCTGGAAGAGTTCTCCATAATCTTTAGTGACTCTGTCTTCTCACTGAACTCAAAATAGAGTTCTCCTCAATGCATCTTGTGCATTTGCTCAATGCCCTCCTGGCAGAGTCTTTGCAGAATTCTCAACAAAATTTCTTCTCCTCTCTGTGCTCTCCTCTACACAGTTTCTCCTTCAAGGTGTTAAACAACCTTGAGGCTTCCTCTTGAGTCAATGACTTCAGCTAGTGCACCCTTCTGGCATGTCTCTATCTAAAATTTCGCATAATTCAGAAGTGCACTCCTTGCACTAGCTTACAGAACCCATAGTATTCTGTCATGCAACCTCTTGCATGAAGCCACAAATAACCCAAACCTAAAATCAAAGAACTCACAGATAGGAAAATATGTCTATCTCCTACTGAAGGAACTTAACATACATCTACAGCATGAATGAACACACAACATTCATAAAAGACACATAAACACATAGAGACATTCATTCATAAACTCACAACCACATGAACAACAACATGCAATAAAAACTGTTCTATTTTTATTAATCAAGAATGCCTGATTACAATGTGTTCGTTCTCGGTCTGCAACAGAGTCTCGCTCTCCTCTCCTATCTCTCTATTCTATCTATTCTTCTTACCTTACTGAAAACAAAAGAAGATATTTTTACAAAAGGGGGATCCTCGAGCGCTTCCCTCCATCCTCACCAACTCTCATTAATTTACATTCAATTACATTGAATGGTTGTCTAGTCTGAATCAGATCTAGATCTCAGCCTGACAACCATTTAAGGCAAACTTTAAATTTTGAAAAACGAGAGGGTTCCACCTCTCTCCTTCCATTAAATGTGTTCTTGATGTTCTGTCTAGCTGGCGCATAGCTGGATTGGAGTGATGCTCCTGCATCAGAAGGTCAACAAAGAAGTCAATTATTCTAGAAGCTCCTGGAAAGTCATCAAGAAGTTTACTAGTCAAAGTGTTTGCAACTAGGAGTTAATTATGGGTAAAGTTGTTGCAATAAGAAAATAATTAAAAATAAATTAGTTATAGCAAGAAGTTATGAGTTTACTAATTATGGGTAAAGTAGTTGTAACAAGAAAGTGGGTTATCCCTAAGAGAGAGAAGTTGGGTAAAAAAATTAGCATATGACCCCTAAAGGAAGGCACTTGGAGAGTATGAATAAGAGAGAAAGAGACTCCCATTAGCACCTAATTGATTATATTGAATATATATGTTGTAAAGTGTTATGGGAAATTACTATAGAAAAATATAAAGTGACAGGTCTGAAGCAACAAAAGTCTTAAGGAGAAAAAGTTTCAGAGCTATAAAGAGTGACAATTCCAAGGTTTATGAGGTTATCCGTGAGTTGTAGGAGGAGAGATCGCATACATCCGTGGGCCATAGGCATAGAGAAGCATAGAAATCCGCAAGATTTAGAGAGACAGGGTCGCGCACAATAAACCCACGAGTTGAAGAGAAGTTAGGGTGCAAACATCCATGAGCCACAATGGGACAAAGCGCTGACATCTGCGGGTACTAGAAGAGGAAAGCACGGATCTGTAAAAAGAGAAAAGAGAATCTGTTATTTCCATATTGCGGAATCTGAGGAGATATTGCAGGTATGTTTGTTGCATATTAAATACAACATGGTTACTACAGATTTAAATGTAGGTTCATGATTATGTTTTGATATTGCATGTTAGTGGTGTTGTGAAGCATGCTTGAGGCATGACTTTGTGAGGTTTGGTATATTCCCTTTTGGATGTATGATATATGTTTTAGAGTATGTTTT
>ML812836.1:14224-50354 GCA_009831015.1 Picea engelmannii
AATTGACATCGAAGCATTTGAATTAGTTGAAGTATTGTTTCTTACCAAACCCACAACCAATTGTTGAAAACAACTTCTCAGTTTTGCCTAAAATTAAAACCTTGTGCACATCTCCCCAAATGATATCCAAAAATATGATCAGATCTCCAAAAATATAAGACTAACCTAGCTATACCCTTTGGGGATCTTCAACCTCCCATACATGCTTTGAATATTGCACCGAACCTGCAAGTATGGGGCACCCGCTCTACTAAATCATATGCCCACCTACACCTATTATATATCCTTTGATTACACATTTATATGATTAGCATGTTTAAGACCTATCCAACCATCTATCCATATAAAAATCCCTACTAATAACATACAATAACATATAAAATCCCTACTAAAAATCCCTTGCTAATAACATATAAAATCCCTACTTAAAACCCTTAAAACACCCAACACATGTATGGTCAATACCATTTCTAAGGTGTTTGATAAGCAAGCAAGAAAACACCCCTTTTATAACCAACCCTCACCAAAATCCAACAAAATAAGTATTCAAGGTTTTGATTGATTTGGTGTGTTTCATATTTTTTTGAGGTAATGAATCTATTCAAATATATCAAAAACCCTTGGGGTATGGTGGAACAATACACATATCATAGATCTAGGAAAAAATATAATTAAAGTTCTAAATTCCAATGAAATTCACACTAAATGACACCCTAATAATTGATAAAATGCTTCACTATCCTTAAATCAAATCAATTATGATACCTCGATGTATGATTAAATTTCCATAAAACAAATTTGTTACATCTTCCTTTACTCCTAATACTCATCAGGCCTTCACTTCTTATTAACACCTATATTTTGCAGTGTAATCATCAACTAATCCAAAGATTGTATCTAAGGTGTAAAAATCCCTTTATTTAAAATGATTGAAGATGCAAATGGAAGAAGCATAAGTCAAATTCATCAAATTATGGAAGAAGCATAAGTCAAATTCATCAAATTATGGAAGAAGCATAAGTCAAATTCATCAAAATCACGAGAAGATCTCCTACTTCATCTTGAATCTTCAAAGTCTTTAGTACTTATTTTATTACATAAGGAATCTTGACATCTCAACCATAGGAACCACCATATTCATCTTTCAAATCATACTATGTACATCTATATTCAGGTGAAGATTCTCATCTGTTGGTGTAGGCTATGGAAGTAGGTCATGAACTGGTGGTGGAGGAAGTGGAGGTACTTTGTTTCTTCTTGAGTATGTCAAGATTTCCCTTTTCCTCAACATTTCCTTTAAACCTTGATCCATTTGATTCAATATTTCCAACCGAGCTCGTCTAGCTTCCCACTTCCTAATCTATTCAAGTTGTTCCTCTATGATGTCAATGCGTTCATCATCTTGGAGAGTGAAAGATGTATCAATGAAGTTCAACTTGTCCATAGTGCTTGGATCTTCTTATTCTTCCCTCTGTCTCGGATACTCATGTTTCAAATGAGGTTCTTCATAGGGAAAACACCATGGTGATCCCTCCATACTGACCATCTCAACATGATTGAAGGTGTTAAGTGCCTTTGCCTCTTGTTGTGGCCTTGTTTTCCAGCCTATGTTTTCCCTCTGTTGTCTAATAAACTGAGGTCTTGGAGCAAAATTATGCCTCTCCAAAGTTGTCAACATATTCATGATATGATTTTGACTTTGGACGAACTGGGCATTTATTTGATCAAACTTCTGAGCCAAGAGTGTGATTGGATCCTGTACACTGTTGGTTGAAGTCTTCGTCTTTTTTTTTTGTTCGAGCATAAGGGAACTAAAAAGGCTCAATCATTGAGTTGACAATATGTTCTTCAACCTACGCACTATACTCTTTGGCCTTCACCAATTTTTCAGGCATCTTTTCCTTCAGAATAAAACCAATTTGTCCTTTGAAAGTGTTCAAATAAAGGAGGATGACTACTTCTGGTGGGCATAAATTCTTCGGGATCTAGCTGTGCACGTTGTCAAATCTGGCATCAAATTTCTTCACTTTCTTGTTCTCTTTTATTTTAATTTGGTTGAATTGTGTCAATAACATTCCACTATCCTTATTTGTTTTCCATCTACCCTTAAACAACATAGCAAAAACTTCATAAGATTGCAAGTGATTGTCAAGAAAGCCTTTGAATCACTTCTTAGCATCTTCATCAAGAGACATAGCTAGTAGCTTCATTGCAACATCTTCATGTTCTATACTGTTATCCTCCATGGCCATGCCAATAGCATCAAGATGCTCCTTAGGCGTAACAACATTCTTTTCAGTGAACTTTGGCAACCACTTGTGAGTCTTTTTGGGCATGATATTGGGATACCTAGGGATGGTGACCATATTCATTGGTTTGTAAAGGATACTAGCCCAAGGAGTATCCATTGGATCGAGGAGAAGGTTACCTTGAAATAAGGTTTTGAAAATGGTTGAATTATGAGGAGGTATTCCTCGGTAAACCTTCCTTGGGAAAGAGTCTTTTGGAAAGATGGGTTCTTAGGTTGTGGAGTCGCCAAATGATCTTTATGAAAATCTCATCAAAAGTAAAAAGGGAACTTCCCTCAAATGGAGTCACTGAGTAAGATAATGGTAAAGGCTTTGGGATAGACTTTCCAAGTGTCGTTATGGGATAAAAAAGGACCCAAAATTCTCCCCAGCAATGGCACCAAAAATGTCATCGCATTTTGGCCAAAGCCCAACCCAAGAAACACATGTGAGACACAACTAGGGACCTATCAATGTCACCTCAATAGATATCCCCCTTGTTTTAGTGATGGATAAGTCCAACACAAGGAAGGCTTTCCAGGTGACCCTCGGGGGATTACAAGGGGAGAAGCAAGGTGCTAGAAGAACACCCATGCATGTCAATGTATAAGATGAACTTCAGGCTTGAGGAGAGGGTCTTTAGAGTTGGTAAATGGTTTCCAAAGTTGTGTACCTGCAAAACAGTGTTAGAAACACCAAAACAAGACAATATATGATGATATAAGCCCGAAGACAAGTGGGGAATCAGAAAGAAACCTTTCTGTCCCAAAACTGAAACAGTAAACAATGATATATCAGCAAGATTAAACTTATAATAGTTGTAGATTAGATCATCAAAGTCAACATATAATATTAGATAACAATGCTTGCAATTAGTAGACAATATACCAATGTTTAAACCCAAATGTTGATGGAAATAGGGGGGATGTAAAGAGTGTTAGCAACATAGTTTTGTAACATCCCTATGGATGTAGAAAACATTTTCTACATCAGCAATTTCTATCCACTGAAATTAGCAAGTAAACCACCCAATCAATAACTTATTAGCAGTACAACAATTATCACAACTTACAAGTAAATTTCAACAGTAGAAAAGTGACAAAAGAGTATGAGAGAGTAAGTTTGTTGCAACCCTAATGGATGTATCTTGATGTTTATTACAAAAACACAATCACTTAGCCAATCAAGACACCCTTGGAGGACAAGAGAGCCAATGGCATATAGAATTTAAATCCAACCTTGAACGATTCGATCTCTTAAATTTCATGTTTACCAATGCAACAATATTCAATCTCCAATGCAATTAATGCCTTATCTATTGGGTTAATGGAGTCTCTTACTTAGAAAACAATCTAGGAAACAAAGAGAATAAAATTCTTATTTGAGAATTAAACCCTTATAAAACCAAAGAAGACATAAACCTCCAAATCGTCTAGCTTAAAAATCCAAGTTTAATTAAAGTTTGATCATCTTCTAGGGGTGTAAACCCTCTTACTCCCTAGAGAAGATAAACCCTAGCAAGGTCTTTCTACAAGGGTGTAAACTCTATTACTCCTTGTAGCAATCCTTAATCCCTTTCAATGACAATAGAAGAAAATTATTTGATGGAGGGTGTATGCCCTTATCCTCCTCCTAGGGTTTGATTTAATAACCTTGAAATTAAGAAGAAACACACAAGATTGCAGAAATTCCTTAACTAATCCAAAATATAGCATGCAAAAACCCTTACTTATCAAAGAAATTCCAACAATTTTCCAAGAAGAAGCATCCAAGAGAAGTCTCTAGCCTTTACTCCTCCAATAGACAAGTGTAGTATCCATAATGACCAAAAACTAAGAGATAGTGAATTTCCCAAGAGGGTCGAAATTTTAGTCCAAGAGTGATTTTCCAAGTGATGAGTATATCATTTGTGACAAATGACTTGCCTCATATTTATATGAGGAAAAACAAGCCGTAGTTTTTCCACTCTATAATTAAATCCATGATTTTAGGTCTAAAACCTAAGTTACAATGCTTGATTAACAAGACGTCTTACTTCCTTGCCCACATAGGTTACAAAATGATGCGACATTAGCCCATAAAATCTCTCTCCAAAGTGGTACATACAATAGAAAAGCCTCTAAAGGCTAGGATGTCAAGATAGAAGAGTGTCACGTCATCCCAAAATAAAGCAATAGAGTTGGGCTTCAAGTCCACAACATCACCAAATGTGCCAATCATGCCAAACGTTCCATAAAAAATGTGACGACATGCTTCCCAAGAGGGACATTTGGGCATAGAAGGGTGACATCATCCTTCATTCATGGTTCCAAGCCTCGTTCAAGTGCTAAAGCCACCTTCTCAAGTGCAATGTTCATCTTCAACAACCCCAAATAAGTGGGGCACTACATCCAACCAATGGGATTTCAAGCCCCTATGAAGGTCCAAGTGCCTTAGTCCCTTCATGAATAATTTCACAAGGCAAGGTCCTGCAAAGACAAACAAGAACGCTCTCCACAACTCCACAAGTCACATGTATAATGCCAAGTAAGCTACATTAAAGAAAAGAACCACCCAGACATGTGCATTAAATCCCCTCTTTTCAATCTAAACAAAATTTGCTCAAAGACCTTATAAACTTTGCCAAATTTAGGTATGGGAGGGTTGTCATGGTGCCTTATTGGTTAGGCCAATCCCCAAGTCAAGGAATGTTTCCCAAGAAGATCCTCTCTACGACATGTAGTGAATATGAGGTGGATGAGGGTATGACTTTTGGGCATGGGGTTGTTGACATATCAATGGTTCATATTGTCTCATTTATGAGTGTCTTTGTGGAGGGTGTGTTGCATCCTTCGTTTGCAATGCAACATGTTTCAAAGCCTTTTATGTTCCTTTCATTTATTATGGTCAAAACATTGAGTGTTATTTGCAATGGAAAGTAAATAGCACCACAATTCCACTTGAAGTTAGGAACACATTGAGTGCCATATGCACCAAAAATTAAAAGACACTGCAAATACATTCCCCCATCCAGTGAGACATTTTTTAATTATTTTCCTTTTTTAAAATGTCCTTCATTTTTTTTATGGAGAAGTATTTCATTGCTCTTAGGACCTTAGGGAGAGAATCTAGAAGGATTAGTTGTGGATTTTGAATTTTTCCAGCTACAACACCTCTGGGCCTTTAGCCCCTTCTTCCCATGAAATGAGGTACAAGCCCTTCTTGGGGTCAATAAATCCAGGAACACAAAAGATGAGAAAACATAGGGATAAAGGTGTGAAAATTGGAAATTATGTGTGGGAATGGTATGATGATCCTTCAAGGAGACTCCCCAGTGGAAACCCTTTCCCTGAGGGTGACCCACTTACTGGGAAAATATGTCAACCATCAAGGTGAAATAAAGAAAAAGGTATAATTTCTAAAAAAAATTCTATAATCAAGAAAGGACCTTTTGTAACATGCTCAAATGATTCAATTATTCAAGTGACACTTACCATGAGACCAGATTTGTTACCTCATGAAGCAATACCTGTTGTCCTTTATGGGCCATGCTCGTATAGCAGACATTATTATGTTGTTGATGATGAATGGTGATGTGTGGTGAAGAGGAGGGGCTCTATCTGTGTCAATGTGGGCTCATCTGGTCATCTAGCTCTTGGCACTCCATGTATTCTACCTGCGGGCCTTGAGACATCATCTCCTTAATTAACCCTAGGTTGGGGAGTAACACTAACCACATGCCCCCTTCCTATAATCCACAAATGTTGTCACTAATTTTGAGGATACACCCCAAGGACCCCTAAAATCATGTTATATGCCTAAAGTCTTCTAAATTCTTAAAATTCTTAAAGGGAGATATAAAAATCTAAATACACCCATAGTAATCTTCATAGTCAATATGAAAACAAATTTAGAAATACCTACCTTTTGGTTTGTTTTTATATTGTTGTTGTTGATTGTTCACTTTTGAGATTGTTTTTATAGTAAATTTTAAATCACATAGAATAAAAAATATAAACAATTTTTTGTTTTTTTGGAAAAAGAACAATGACGAAGTCAAAACCAACACTATTGAAGATTACTTTCTAAAAATATAATGACACTATGGGGGTGGAGGCCCAAAGGGGTTTCTGGGGATGTTATTTAAATTAGTTCCTAGGTATGGCTATAGAAAATAAAAAGCACCTTTGCAAAATCAAAAAAAAATTAAGGAACTAAAATTAAATTTGTTGAATTTTTTTTTTTGGTTAAAATAGGGTAATATATTAGATAATCGAATTGATAATTGAAATTCATAACAAGATCAATTTCAACCAACAAACTAAGATTGGATTCATACTAGAGTGTATAAATCAAATTATATGTTTAACCCAGATAAACAGATTGGATTGATTTTTCTATTGAAATTATTTTAAATGTTGTTTTCTAACATTAATAGACTTTACACAACCACTGGTGATTGGTCCTGGGCCAACAAGCTCATTTCCAACTGGATTTGAAACAACTACTAGGTATAAACCTGATGGATCCGCTGCTTGCTTCTTTGTTTCTGGTTAACGGTAAACTCAATATCCATCTAAGAAGACTTCCCGATCGGGGCCTGGACGGGGTTTGCTTTCGAAAGCCTTGATACTGGGGACTCTGTAACTTGTCGTGCATAATCAACTTGATCCACAACAAATTTATTTCTCCTCATTATCCCACCCTTATTACTCGACTGCCTTTGGATTTACCTTTTCCTCTAGTGGTTGAAAGAAAATGATGAAACATATATATTCATTATGAAAATCAAAAGTTGTATAGATACATCTAACAAAACAATTTCATTTTTTTAAAGTAAAAATACATTTAACAAAACAAGTTCATTAATAAGTAATAATGTATTAGTTATTGTTTATGACATGGAAGTGTTTTGGACATAAGTAGAGACAATCATTTTCTATTGTGATACACAATTAGATTTTACCTTACATTCAAATGAATTAAAAAAAATAACTTTATAGTCCCCACCCTAATAACTTGTATGGTCCCTAAAACCCTTGTGGTTCTAGTGACAATAACCCTTCACACATGTATGATTCCCTTCCTAATAACCCTATTATTCCACATTCTAATAACACTTTTGAGCTATACGATCTTGATGATAATAACCCCTAAAAACTCTATGATCCTTGTGCTAATAATCCATATGGTCTCTACACTAATAATACGTAAAACCCATTTGGTCCTAGTGTTATAACCCCTAAAACCCTATCACCCCTTGCTAATAACATATAAAATCCCTACTTAAAACCCTTAAAACACCCAATACATATATGGTCAATACCATTTCTAAGGTGTTTGATAAGCAAGCAACAAAACACCCCTTTTATATCCAACCCTCACCAAAATCCAACAAAACAAGTATTCAAGGTTTTGATTGATTTGGTGCGTTTCATATTTTTTTTGAAATAATGAATCTATTTAAATATGTCAAAAACCCTTGGGGTATGGTGGAACAATACACATATCATAGTTCTAAAAAAAACTATGATTAAAAGTTCTAAATTCCAATGAAAATCACACTAAGTGACACCTTAATAATTCATGAAATGCTTCCCTATTCTTAAATTAACTCAACTATGATACCTCGATGTATGATTAAATTTCCATAAAACAAATTTATTACATCTTCCTCCTCTCCTCATACTCATTGTGACTTCACTTCTTATTAAGGGTTGAACAACACCTATAATCTCATCTTAAATCAACTCAATTATGATAGCTCGATGTATGATTAAATTTCCATAAAACAAATTTGTTACATCTTCCTCTACTCCTGTTCATCTTCCTCTACTCCTCATACTCTCAATGGCTGGACGATAGCGTTCTTTATTCACTTTTTCGTTCTAGTTGGGGGAGACCTTCTAGATATGGTTGAAGAAGCTAGAATGAATGACAACATATCAAGAGGCATAAACTCGACCTTTATTGCATTGATACCCAAAGTGAATAAGCCACAAAATTTTGGAGACTATAGACCGATTTCACTTTGTAATATCTGCTATAAAATCATTTCAAAGATTATAGCTAATCAGATAAAACCGATTCTTTCCAGATCTTTCTCGGAGGAGAATCTAGGCTTTCTCCAAGGCAGATGGATTCATGATGCAATAGGTACAGTGCATGAATGTCTCCACAGTATTGAAAAGAAAAAATCCAAATCGCTAGTCTTAAAATTGGACTTGAAGAAGGCCTATGATTGCATTAACTGGGATCTCCTGAGAATGATTCTTATTCAGATTGGTATGGGCCTAAACATGACTAAATGGATTATGAGCTGTGTGATATATACTTCTTTCTCTGTGTTGATTAACGGGGAGACAACGAACTTCTTTAAAAGTGGCAGGGGATTAAAGCAAGGCTGCCCATTATCCCCGCTACTATTTATTTTGGTAATGGAAGGATTAAGTCTGTTATTAAAAGATATCCAAAAGGAAGGAAAGTTATCGGGTGTTAAAGTTTCCAGAACCATCAAAATCCTCCATATTTTATTTGTCGAAGACGTGATTATTATGTCTAATGCTACGTTTCAGGAGTGGTGGGAGATTGATAAGGTGTTAAAATCTTTATGTTTGGCTTTAGGTTTGCAGGTTAATGGATCAAAGTCTACTATGCTACAGGAAGGTCTATCGGAACAAGAATTATTACCTTTCAAAGTGATGTTCCCTTATAATTTCTCGGATCTTGATTCTGGGTTCAAATATCTTGGGTATTTTCTTAAGACAGGGCCACATTGTGCAAATGACTGGAGCTGGTTACTAAAGAAAATGGAGAAAAATATAGACAACTAGTATTATAGGTGGTTGTCCTTGGGAGGACGTTTTACCTTATTAAGTCTGTGTTGGAATCCCAACCCGTCTATTGGATGTCACTGGAAGCTGTTCCTCATTCTGTTTTAAATTCTATGATGAAATTGATGTTCAATTTTATTTGGAGAAGGAACAGTGAATCAAATCATCTACATATTTGTAAGTGGGAACATATTTCTATTCCAAAGAAATTTGGTGGCTGGGGAATTCGTAATATTTTTTATTTTAGTAAATCTTTGGTTGCGAACACGCTTTGGAGGGTTTTAAAGTGTGGAGGCATTTGGCACAGAGTTATTATGGACAAATATCTTCCCCATTCGACTGTTACAAATTGGTTAAGATATCACTCTTTCAAACAAAAGGCATCCTCTAAAATTTGGAGTGGTTTATTAAGGTCCGTGCGCTTAATTCTTCATTGGTTAAGATGGAACCCAGGCTCGGGCCAACTTATTATTCTCGACAAAGATAGGATTCTTGGGATGGATTCTCACTCTTCCCTCTCTCTGAATCTGGTGTCAGCTCTAAATCAAAAAAATATTGTAACTCTTTCTCAGGCCAGGGGCACTCCGACAACCAACACCTATACAACTACTGGTTAAGTAGCAAAGATTTGGGCTTTTCGGGAGACATGGCGATTGAATGGGATCTATATAGGAGGGCACTTATCGACTCAGGAGTTTTATTAAAAGACAAAGAAGACGTTCTGATGTGGATAGGAGGTGATAACTCGGGTGCTCCCTTAGTTAAAAACTTCTATTGGGGAATAATCTCTACAAAAAATATGAAGAAGGTGGAATTATGGAAACAATCAATCTGGTGCTGGAAAATCCAACTAAAGATCAGGTTGTTCATTTGGTTGGCTGTGGAAGGAAGGATTCTCACTTGGGACTCTTTACAATCAAGAGGTTGGGAGGGACCCGGTCGTTGTTATCTCTGCAAACAAGAAACATAAACTATTTCACATCTGTTTATATTTTGTCCCTTTACAATGTCGGTTTGGGAGAAAGTGACTAATCATCTGAACCTTAAAAATATTTGGAAGGGAAACACAATGTCAAAGTGTTTTATGAAATTGTTTGTGGATAAGTCTGCTTCCACTCAGCTCGCGGCCCATATATGCTGGTTCATTTTGGATCGAACGGAATAACGCTTTATTTGAAGACTCCAATCCCTCTATCCAGACTGTGTTATATAATACCTTGGCTCTCCAAAACAGAGTTGTTGTTCCTTTGAAGGATAGACCCCCAAGAGTTATTATGATTTCTCAACAAAATAATGCTTCCTATGCTTGGTTCGATGGGGTAGCTCAACTCAATAGTAATTCATGTGGGGCAGGTGGAGTTATAAAATCCTAAGACTCAACAATCATTAGATGGTTATTTAATTGCGACAAAGGCACAAATACAAGAGAAGAAATTCTAGGAGCCTGAGCATCTCTTGTGATTGCAGATCATTTTTCATTTCATCGCCTACAGGTCATGGGGGATTTTAGAGTGATTATCGATTGGCTATCAAACAAGAGTAGACTCCAGGTGTGTGCAGTTGAAGGCTGGAAAACCAGAATTAAAGATTTAATTAAGCATTTCCAGTCTATCAGTTTTCATCACATCTACAAGAACTTCAACTCGGAAGTTGATATGCTCTCAAAGAAGGCTCTAGGAGAGCCAGAAGGCCATATTTCCTATGTTCGTTGGTATAATGGGCTTGAAGGACCTAGGGAGATTTTTAGAATCCATTAGATCTTTGTTTTTAGAGGCTTTTTTCTTTTTCAAAGCTTTTTGAAAGTATGTTTATTTGAGATAGTTTTTTGATCTTATATTAGAGACTTGGATGCGCGTTTTGATGTCGAGCTACTTTATGAAGGATCAACCATTTTCTACTATGGGATTTTGTATCATGGATCTTGGTGGCGGTTAATTTCTCTTGTAATGATACTTGCAATGCATTGAAAGATGTAAACAAATTATATTTCTAATATAATTGAGCTAATTTTCTACTGGAAAAAAAGGGCCTTCACTTCTTATTAAGGGTTGAAAAACACCTATCATCTCATGCCTATTAATATTTCACAATGTAAACATCAACTAATCCAAAGATTTTATCTAAGGTGTAAAAAGCCCTTTATTTAAAATAATGGAAGATGCAAATGGAAAAAGCATAAGTCAAATTCTGGAAGAAGCATAAGAAAAAAATAATTAGAAATGATCTAAAATACCACTCTTTTCAACTTATTGTATGAATTAATGATTCTCTGAAAGGAAATCCGATTGAGTTTATCCGAAGTAAAATATCCATATTTCTAGCCTGAAAACTCATACCGTGACAAGATTCCCATAGATTGTACATGATTATTTAAATGTGCAACGAAATTACACCTAGATCTGTCCCCTAGGAGGCCTTTAATAAACATTAAGGCATATTTATCTTTCAGTTAACGAGTGAGCCAAAGATTAAAAATGTCATTTGGAGCAGAAAACTTGGGTCACTCGTTCAAGTTTAGTGACATCAACATATGAAGGTAGGTGATAATCCTGGCCGAGATATGGTATATTTTTGCCAAAAGCATAAAGGAAATATTTTCATGAGGATTCACCCAAATAAGAATGCAACTTAAATCATCGTATGTAGTCGAATAAAATCAATTGGAATGAATTTTGAATAAAAGATATAAAAACAAGTATCTTCTTTGTCGTTAATATTCAATTGCCCATTTATCATACTTATATGGAATAATTGTGTACTGCACATACTATTACAACAGGGGAAGCGATTTTCTCCCTTTATCATACTTCTAGACATAGGCTATTCATTCTATGAAATGGAGTCTGATGGGACGTCTTCGACACCATGACCCATCCCGTAGAATGAATGACCAACCGTCAACAAGAACCCATGTCTGCAAGGACCTGTTCCACCTGGGCCCACAACACCCCTCCGCTATGCTCCGTTTCACCCCTTTGCAATGCCCCACTTTGCCAGTCCCGTCGATGCAGTTGGACATCCCCTATGGCATTCAATGCAGGGTGGTGGATGGGCATCTGTTGCAAAACTCCTCTCGCACCCCTCCTCCCCTGTTTCAAATTGGGATTGGATTGATTTGGAACCGCGCTCCTGGTCTGCAAAAACTGAGATGTGCTCCTTCCTGAAACAGACTCCATTATCCTGCACCTGCACCTTCTCCTACCATTTCCTAATTATACATATACCAGGTTCATTTCCTAAGCCCTTTGTAAATTTTATCTTTTTTCATCTTACTATGTGTTGCTCACTCCTTACTGTCAAATTCGAGCTCTCGTAAATTGATCAACTAGATTGATCAAATCCGTTTTAAATAGAGACAAATCATAAATTAGACTGATATGCTCATATCAGGCATAGCACCTACTTTGTAAAGGACCAAAATAATCATGGATAGAGAACATAAGATAATACTTATTTTTATGAAAGTCAAGAGGGCTCTTTTGAATTCATGGACATAGTTTCGAGATTTAAATGATATAACTAATAGACTTATTCATGGATTGAAAACTCTATATCTGCACTTGCATTTCCACCCTTCAGGCTCATAGTTGGAATATTGGACATGGCTCCTAGCCGCATTGGTTGGAACCTGAATGGACTCGCATGGAGAACAATAAGAGAACTTGTTGCGACAGGTAGGGGGCCTGCATCCAAGAGTATCAATTGTAGTCACATGGCTTACAATATTATTGTTATGAGCTACCTTCACTATTACCATCATCTGGATTGATGATCCTCCACCAGCGGATTCCTTCAACAATTGGATAGACGAGTACAATGACCATGATTCTTAGAAAAAATTCCAAGAAGGCACAAGACATTAAAAATAACAAACAACAATATTCCAAAAACAATTTCAAACATTTACCTGATTAGAAGCACCAGAAGTTGGAGCCTGTAAAGAGACCTTGTCCATTGTTCCCATGGGAGAAGTATCATGTTGATAATCTGGAGAATGACAAGCACAAGAATTTATACATAAGCAACTGGTTGGAAATTATTTATACACACACACACACACACACCTTTAGTTTAAAGTCCAACAGAACTCACTGGGGACAAAATTAGAGCGAGAAGCTACTACTACAGCTGAGAAAATCCAGATCAAGAGAAGTAGGAGCTCTGTGCATTTGCATGAGCCAGATATATTATGCATCATCATATTAGAAAGTGGCTGCAGATTTAAGAGACATGAACGATAGACTTGCAGGTGTTGGCAAGGCAACCAACGATAGCATGGTTATGATTGCTTTCTCCTGCTTGGCCTGGATATTACGTTAGCGCTTTTTCAGTGAAGCATATTGGACTCATGTGCAATTTTCTTTATGTAGACGAAAAGGCCTACAATGGGGACTAGGACATGATTGAAATATCATGCCTTTACGATTCTGNATGGGTTTCATTCATTTGTCATTGTTAGGAGTAAGGAGTTTGTTTCTCCATTCTTTGATCTTCTCATATCAGGCATAAAACCTACTTTTTAAAGGACCAAAATAATCATGGATAGAGAACCCGAGATACGACTTATTTTCATGAAAGTCAAGAGGGCTCTTTTGAATTCATGGACATAGTTTCTACACTTTGACCCTATCTCTTCAGACCATCAGAGAATACAGATTTTAAATGTCCCCTTCATACCAAAGAACATCTCACTTCCTTGAGAGGACAAGATTTACATCCTATTATATGATGAAAAAAACATTTTCACAATGCATCTATCTTCCATGTCAACATAGACGAAAAAAAAATAATGATATTTCCTTATCATACAGTGAGTTAAGAATCTTTGCACCAAGTGCAATTCCTGAAGAACAACATAACCTATTGAGGGACATATATATTTGCTTCAATGGTTAGAATAACCCATTTTGTGGCAAACTGACTTTCCAAAGTTGAAATTACACTTCAGACCATGATCTCACAAAAAGGTAAAAAGATTAGTTGCAGTAATATAATTTCAAATGGTATAGCCTATGTCTAGAATGCTAAATGGAATCATGTTAAATCAAATGAATGTTGCAACACTCTCTGTTGTTGTGTCATCTCATGGTTGATCTATGATAGAAAATGTATTCTATTTGAGCAGTTCCAGATTTCATGTGTCCATGGTTAGGATGCTATAGAAATCATATGCAAGAACAAACACATGAAAAATAAAACTTTCTCCTTATTGTTGATGTTGTCTTTTCATTTTACATGTCTGACAATAGCTGTAAGGAATATGCTCTCATGACCGTGCAGTTGGAAATTTACAAACCAAGAAATTGTCATTGTTTGTTGACCACAACAACAAGAAAACAACACAAAATTAGTTTGCATTAATCATGAAATATGATTCTCTAGTCCAAGTCATTATTAATAGTTCATGGACAATTGCAAGGAATGGTGTCAAGTCTACTGGAGCTTTTCATAGCACAAGAATTGTTTGAAGAACATCCGAGAACAGTTTTGGGGAGATTTATGGATTTCAGACATTTAGGAACCTGGAGAATATTTTCCAAACAATTTATGGGAATATTTTTGTTGAATTACCATATGGATCAAGAAAAAATGAAATCTGTAAATATATTACTTGCCAAGTGCTGCTTTACATCAAATACTCACAGGTTTCTTCTAAATTCAAAAATTCCATTTCAAAATTCTTGTATATATTTGGCTATAAATTGTATGTGCTTTGGGTGGGTGGGCCTAATAGATAAGAACATGTGTTTCCTATGTGGAGGTCACAGGTTTTAATTTGAAGGGGGGTAGGGTATGTTTACGCAGAGCCCTTACCACGACAAAGTCTGCTGACCTCTTGGTCTTTGGATCTTCCACTTCTTGAGCCGAAATGGCTTCTTGGTCCCTGTTGGAACCTTTGACATTTAAAGACCACATATCCATTTCTATGCTCCGCTCGCACGAACATGCACTAAACATGAGCCTCCACTCCACGTGACCACCGGCGTGACCACAGAATTAACACCAAAAGGTGTGTCGCGTTTCGTGATTTCGGGACTTTCATTGCGAGTTACCCCGACTCCTCCAATTCCTGAAACCCCAAAATAGGCTAACGGTCCCTAGATCCTCCCTTAATCTTCTACCATGTGACCTCCAGTAAAACCCTGGGGTCCACCTCCAAGCACGTCGGGATTTTGTGTATCGTGACTTCACGACTCACAACTTCCAAAGTACAACTTCCTCCACACACCCGACTCTCAAAATGTCGATAATTCGAGGCACCAAATCAACGGCTCTCGCCCCTTCAGGTCTGACGGCTGCTATCTCTCTTGAGCTTGTGAGTGTTGAAAGACTCTCACCTTAACCTCCTTGCAAATCCACTGGATCTAACGGTCCACAGATATTAACACTTCTCCCTCCGAGAATTTCCACCGTCCGTTTAGGTTCTCGATGCTTCCTGGCCAAATAACTCAGCGTCTTTCCTCCCGAGCTTGATTTCTGTGAGGTGACTTCGACCCTTGTCTTTCCTCTGAACTTTCCAAGTCTCTATCCTTCCTGAGCTTGATTGTTGTTGCAAACTAGAGGATTATAAGGAATCCTGCACACACTCCTTGCGGCTTCATGACAACCTCTGGTTATCTGACAACTCCAACTCTGCGCACTCCTTGTGACAGAAGTTCCTCAACCACTCACTTGGGTTGGAAAATTCTAAGACTCTCCTCAACCTGTGCACACCTTTCACGGCTCTGTGCTATACTTGCACTTAACAGATATAAGATCAATGGTATCTCTCTTGAGCTTTCTGGGCTAACCTCATAAAACTGTCAACGCACTCCTTGCGTACTTTCACTGCACTCCTTGTAGGAATTCTCAGGAAGAGAAACAATTGAAACTCATACTCTCCCTCTCACATACTTCATGCATTCAACATGAAATCATACACATACACATAGCATTGAAACAAATACATAATAAAGAATATAAGTAGACTGTAAACATACCATTCAATAGATGTAAATAGTAACCACGACACACCATGAAATTGAATCAAAGCATTCTTATATTAATTCATGTGCTTCTGTACATGGTCTCAATAGCAACGACTATCTTCTCATACAACTTCTACAATCTCTATTCTTCTCTACTCTCCTATGCTCTCTTGCTCTACCACAAATACAATGAGAATGATAATACAATACATACGAGGGAGATTTCTTGAGTTTTCCCTCCTACAACTCTAAGCTATCTTATATAATTAAAAGCTCTACTACTTAACATTTATTACATTAAATGCCTCCAACCGGCAGATGAGAGAAAACACTCAAGATCTACGTTACAATCCCCAAAACATTTAAGAGAAATTACATCCTTTCAACTGTTACATTAATGTTCTTCTTTTAAATTTAAAAATGTCTTCAAAATGCGCGATGGTGTATATCCAGCTGTCCTCCACTCACGCTTGCTGGTGATGCTCCTGCATCATACTCCTTTGGCTGAAAAATTCATGGAATCTTGTCCATGAGATCCTACACTGTCTGCCCATGTTTCTGGATATCTGCTTCACTTTCCCAACTGGCATCCTCAACTGGGTGTACCTTCCATTTTACCAAATATTCAAGATGTGTCTTCCTATGGGTCTTCTTGCCAACTCTCTGGTCAATTATCTTTTCCATCTGCGGATTTTCAACTACAGGAATCTGTTTGACCCACTGAATTTTCTCTTGATTCTCTTCTCTTCCTTCTTGATCTTCTATGTAAGGATATAGATCTGCTACATTGAATATGGACGATATGCCCACACCATCTGACAATTCTATCTCGTAAGCATTGGCCTCAAATTTCTGCAAAATCTTACACGGTCCTATCTTTTTCATCTTCAACTTATTATACATTCCCCTTGGGAACCTTTCTTTTCTGAGATGTGCCAAAACTAAATCTCTCACTTCAAATTGAGTCTCTCTCCTGTGTTGATCTGCTCTGCACTTTTATTCCTAGTTGGAACTCTGCAACCGTTCTTTAATTTTACTATGGAGCTCCTACATCTTTGCTACAAAGTCTTTCTCTTCAACACTCCTGAACTCACTCTGCTCTAAGTCTCTCAACTTGGATACTCCCCTTGGTTGCATTCATGCATTATCTGGAATGGGATCTGTCCTGTGCTCCTGTTAGGTGAGTCGTTATATGAAAATTCTGCTTGTGGAAGAATCTGATCCCACTGAGTATGGTGTTCAGTGACCAAGATCCTCAATAAGTCCCCCAAACTTTGATTTACTACCTTAGTCTTTCCATCTGTCTGAGGGTGATATGCTGAGCTAAAAGATAAATTCGTCCCCAACTTCTTCCATAGTGTCCTCCAGAAATGACCAACAAATTTGGTATCTCTGTCCGAAACAATACTCTTATGTAAACCATGAAGTCAAACAACCTCTTTGAAAAACAGATTTGCAATGTGTGTTGCATCACTGGTTTTCTGACATGGAATGAAATGTGCCATTTTTGAGAATCTTTCAACTACCACAAATATGGAATCACAACCTCTCTGTGTCCTTGGTAGTCCCAACACAAAATCCATGCTTACCGCGTCCCATGGCCTCTCTGGTATTGACAATGGTTGATACAACCTTGTATTCTGTCTTTTCCCCTTTGCATGCTGGAAAATTCTACATTTGTTGACAAATTTCTTGACATTTGTCCTCATTCCTGGCCAATAATACAAACTGTTCAAATGCGCAAATGTTTTTTCATGGGCGAAATTTCCAGCCATTCCCCCACTATGTTTTTCCTTCAAAAGGGTTTCTCTCATAGAACTCTTCGGGATACACAACTGATTTCCTTTAAATAGAAGTACATCCTGAATTAAATATTCAATCCATTGGCTCTTGTCCCTTAAAACATTATTCTCACATGCTTCATAAGCATCCTTGCAATCTGAATCATCTCTGTACATTTCCTTAAGGCTATCAAAACCTAAGCTCTTCACTTGAAAGTCCTGCATAATCAAACATTTCCTGCTCAATGCATCAACAACCTTGTTAGCATTTCTAGAAATGTACTTTATAACAAAAGTAAATTTCTGCATAAATTCAACCCATTTTGCATGTTTCTAGTTCAATTTCTCCTGTCTAGTTACAAATTGTAAGGCCTAGTTATCGCACAAACTCTTTTGGAACCAGGTAGTGCCTCCATTTCTTCAACGCTTGTATGACTACATAAAACTCTTTATCATACGTGGAATATTTCACCTTGGCCTCGTTCAGCTTCTCACTGAAGTATGCAACTGGTCTATTGTCTTGACTTAAGACCGCTCCAATCGCAAACCCACTTGCGTCACATCTCACTTGAAATGTTTTACTAAAATCTGGCAGAACCAGAACTCGCTGTCCAATTATCTTCTCTTTCAACAACTTGAAACTTCTTTTTTCTTCCTCTATCCAATGAAAAGATTTATGTCTTTTCTTGATCGTGTCCATCATTGGTGCACAAATTCCACTAATTTTTTTGATGAACTTCCTGTAAAAACTGGCTAGTCCATGGAAGCTTCTGAATTCAAAGATATTCCTCGGCGATGGCCATTCTTTGATTGCTTTTACCTTCTCCAGGTCCATCTTCAACTCATTCAAAGAGATTACAAAACCCAAATAAATGAGTTTCGTCTTCATGAAAGACGACTTCTTCAAATTTATCAACAACCTCTCTTGTTGTAACCTCCTCATCACTGAAGCTAAATGTCTCAAGTGTTCTTCCTCAGTCTTATTGAAGATTAGTATATCATTAAGATATACAATTACAAACTTCCCAATGAAATCTTTCAAGACTTCGTTCATCAATATCATAAAAGTACTTGGCGCATTCGTCAAGCCAAACGACATGAAAAACCATTCATAGAATCCATCATTCGTCTTGAATGTTGTCTTCCATTCATCACCTTCCCTCATTCTAATATGATGATATCCACTTTTCAAATCAATTTTTGAAAAAATTTTTGCCCCACTCAATCTATCTATCAAGTCATCCATCCTGAGTAAAGGAAATCTATACCTGATGGTGATTTTGTTTATAGCCCTCGAGTCTGTACACATTCTCCATCCACCATCCTTCTTTGGACTTAACATTGTTGGCACAACACATGGACTCAAGATTTCTCTAATCAACCCTTTGTCCGTCAAATCTTGGACTTTCTTCTTGACTTCTTCATTCTCCTGCGTCGTCAATCTTTACGTTGCTTTGTTTGGCAAACTCGCTTCTGGTATAAGGTCAATGTGATGGCTTATAATTTTGATGGGCAACAACAAACAAGGTAATTTGTCCACCACTATATCAACAAAATTCTCCAACAGTTCCTGAATTTCCTCAGGTAGATCATCTACCAAAGTACTGGTCAAAATGATTCTAGGTTTTCTCACCACAACAAACTGCATTTCTTTATCTTTCTTGATTTCATCCATAAGTTCCTTCCCACTCATGAGAAGTATAGTATTGCTTGTTTCTTCTTTCATCTTCTTGTCTTCAATGGGCAACAACATATGTGTCTTACCATTCTTCCCCAAGGTGTAAGTGTTCTTTCTCCCATCATGAATAACATTTCTATCATATTGCCAAGGCCTCCCCAACAAAAGATGACAAACATCCATGGGAATAGCATCACATAAAATCTCATCTCTGTATCCCCCTATCTTAAATTCAACTAAACATTGTTTAGTGATAGTTACCTGATGTCCCTTTTGCAACCACAAGACTTTATATGGGTTTGGATATGCAATTGTCTCCAATTCCATCTTTTCCACCATCTCTATGGATACCGGATTATCCGTGCTTCCACTGTCAACTATCACCTTGCATACCCTATCCTTGGTCTTGCAAGTAGTCCTAAATAAGTTGTTCCTATGGACTGGATTTTCCACTTCTTTCTCTGGCTTCAAGAGAATTTTTCTCATCATTAAGGATCTGCCACCTTCTGCATCTTCTGCCTCAACATTTTGCCTTTGCGCTTCTGAAATGTGAGCTTCGCCTCCTCCATCTCTTTTTCTATCATTACATTCTGAAGACTTGTGTCCGATCTTTCCACAGAAAAAACACTTTATGTCACCTCCTCTGCCTCTTACTCTTCCTCTTGCTCGAGGAAAAGTGTTCCTATCGACATATTGTCTTCCCTGTGAACTTCCTCCCCTTTCTAGGTGGTTATGGGGTTTCTTTTCTTCATCCTTGGACTTCTGTATTCTGTCCTGGGCAACTGCTTTGCCTCTGCTCTGGCTTCTACCTCTGCCCCTTTGACCTTGCTTTCAGGTCAATTTCTCTTCTGCCTTCGAAGCAATATGATAAGCATATTCTACATTCCTGATTATCACCATGCTCATTTCATCTTGAATCTCATACCTCAGGCCATTCATATATCTGGCAACCTTCCTATCATCACTCTCAGGATGACCAGCTCTGATGTTTAACCTATAGAATTCCTCAGTGTATTCCTTCACTGTCATCCCTTTCTATCTAAAATTATGCAATCTTCGGAACATATTGATTTGGTAATCTCTAGGTATGAATTTGGCTTTCATCTTTGCTACCATCCTATCCTAGCTTTTAATTCTTTGTTTGCCTTTGCAACGTCTGTCAGCCTACAGTTCATCCCACCATAGTGCTGCATACCCTTTCAGTCTAGTGACAACATGCTTAACCTTCTTGTCTTCCTCGACATCCTCATAGTTAAAGTATTTATCCAGATCTCTAAACCAATATAACATCTCCTCAACATCTAAGTTACCTTCATACATCGGGATGTCCAACTTTTTTCTGGCACCCATCCTTGCAACAACCTTTAGCAGACGTTCCTTTGCAGCATCTTTGGCTACAACTTCTTCTTCGACTCCTTCATTCTCACTTCCAGCCTCACTGATATCTCCAGTATCAGGTGTTCACCTGTGTTGTCTCCATAACATCCAATCGAGCACGAAGTTCTCTCATTTCCCTTTCCATGGCTGGATCGGGTAAAGTTCTCTCTAGATGTCTCCTTGGTGGCATTGTTTCAATCTGTCCATGCAGAATTCAAATCACAACTATCTTGTGTCTGTCCTTTACAGAAAACAATAGTTTTTAGCTCTGATACCACCTGATGCAGAGCCCCTACCACGACAAGGTCTGCTGACCTCCCAGTCTTTGGATCTTCCACTTTCCGAGCTGAAATGGCTTCTTGGTCCCTGCTAGAACCTTTAACACTTAAAGACCACAGGTCCTTGTCTATGCTCTGCCCATGTGAACATGCACTAGACACAAGCCTCCACTCCACGTGACCACTGGCGTGACCACAGACTTAACACCAAAATGCGCATCGTGTTTTGCGATTTTGGGACTTTTGTTGCGAGTTACCCCGACTCCTTTGATTCCCAAAACCCCGAAATAGGATAACAGTCCCTAGATCCTCCCTTATTATTCTACCATGTGACCTCCAGTCAAACCTTGGGGTCCACCTCCGAGCGCATCAGGATTTTGCGTATCGGGACTTCGCGACTCACAACTTGTGAATTACAACTTCCTCCATGCTCCTAACTCCCAAAATGATGATAATTCGAGGCGCCAAATCAATGACTCTTGCCCCTTCAGGTCTGACGGCTTCTATGTCTCCTGAGCTTGCGAGTGTTGAAAGACTCTTGCCTTAACCTCCTTGCAACTCCACTGGATCTAATGGTCCACGGATATCGACGCTTCTCCCTCCGAGAATTTCCACCGTCTATTTAGGTTCTCAAAGCTTCCTGGCCAAATAACTCACCGTCTTTCCTTCCGAGCTTGATTTCTGCGAGGTGACTTTGACCCTCGTCTTTCCTATGAACTTTCCAAGTCTCTATCCTTCCTAAGCTTGATTCTTGCTGCAAACTTGAGGATTCTAAGGAATCCTGCACACACTCCTTGCAGCTTCTCATTGAAACAAACTCACACCTGGTCCGAGTGGGAATAAGATGGAAGACCACGGAATCAAGCTGACTTTCTCCCTCCATTTTTACTACAACACAAAGACACATGCAAAGAATTTCTCCCTCTATATGTACACAATATCTTTGAATCATTTTATTTGATGAATCAATGATATCTTCTAACAATCTAAAAGGAACACATTCAAGTTCAAGTTGGCCTTCTTCAGTGTTGGAAGTGATACTTCCTCTTTTGATTGATTTGGAAGGAAAAGGGGCACCATAACCATTAAGTGACAGAGGGATCCAAAAACCATGCACTGTGTAGCCAATGTGATTGAGCTAGAATTGAGAGAAATGAACCAAGACTTCTTGGGTTCTTAGGAGTGAGTGAAGAAACAACATACAAATTGGCCCAAGAATGAAAATGACATTTCTCCTCCTATTTCCGCTTATAAACCAATAACAATATCCTCTAGAAAAAGAAAATGTTTTGGCTAACTTTTCCAATCTCTTTGCAGCTTCATAAATAAATTGAAGGATTGAGCTTCTTCTTCTGTACATCATCACCGGCAAGGAAGCAATCTAGCTATTCAAAATACTCCAACCCAAGTAGTTTTTCAAAACACAGTTTTATTGAACTTTTTGTAGCCGCAGAAAAACTGCAAGTTTTAGTTCCGACTGCCCTGGCTTCATCGATTAACTGCGACACCCTGGTCTTGGTTTTACTGTCTTGATTAACGGATGATATCCTTGTATAATGCTGAAAGTTCAGAAGCCATATTGTTGGGGCTTAACTGTATGCCCTGAAATTCAATAACCATCTTTGCATCTGCGCTCTATGCTTTAACATTTTAGTTTTCTGTGTATGGGACTTTTATCCCACATGCATTAGAACAACGGAGTATGATGAGTTTATATTCATCGACCTTTCCAAGGTTGGTTGAGGAGTAGTGCACTACTTTGGCTCCCTCATGGATTCTCACTTTGGTGCCTTGTGTGGGCTGTCTTGCGACTTGGCATCTGATGCGGCTTTGGGTGGTCTAGCCCTCAATTGTATGCTTGAGATTGGGTTCGATGGTAATCGACCTTGACATTTAGATTCATGATTCACATATGACTAGGACTCGCCTAGGTTAATGGACACTACAACATTGTCACTATATCCAAAACCCAGGTTAATGGACAATTTAACATTGTTGCTATTATGTATGCCATTGTTTCCATGGAGAATGGAAACATTTCATAATTTTTTTCTAGTCACTATATCCAAAACCTGTTAATGTTTAAGCCATTATTATAGATGTTTGCATTTCATTAGATAACAATAGCATAATCCAAGATCACTAAGAAATACACAATCACAAGAGACACAACATTTATCCGGGGAAACCCTCTAGGGGAAGAAAACCCAACAAAACTTCCTTAATATAGATATCCAATACAATGCCAAGAGATATCTTAAACTAATACAGAAAGTCCTCTCCCAGATATGCACTACTCTCTCTCTCCTTCTTCTCTAGCAACAGATCTGAGCTTGTCTCTCAAAATGAGCAAGTGAGTTGTGTGTCTAAGTGAGGCGTTGGCCTCTTTATTTATACAAGTCTGGCACGTGTGAAGTGTCTCTTCACTGGCAGGGCCGACTTCTCAAACTGGGTGGGTAAACCCACCTTTATTATATTTCTGGGCCTCTTTAATATNNNNTGGGGCCGACTTCTTATTCTGCCTATTACAATTGTCTTTTGACCAATCCGCAAAAGGGGATTTGGTCCTATTACAATAACCGACATGATCAATCCACAATGGGGATTGATCCTATGAATAATATATCAATAATAATAAGAATACTCTTTACAGTTACATTATTTCAACAAAACCCAGGGTAATGGAAACTACAACATTGTAATTATATCCAAAACCCAGGTTAATGGACACTACAACATTGTTGTTATTATGTATGACATTGTTTCCATGGAGAATGGAAACATTTCATAATTTATTGACATTGGAAAAGTCATTATATCCAAAACCCAGGTTAATGGACACTACGACATTGTTGCTATTATGTATGACATTGTTTCCATGGAGAATGGACACTACAACATTGTCACTATATCCAAAACCCAGGTTAATGGACACTACAACATTGTTGCTATTATGTATGACATTGTTTCCATGGAGAATGGGAACATTTCATAATTTATTTCTAGTCACTATATCCAAAACCCAGGGTAATGGACACTACAACATTATCACTATGTCCAAAACCCAGGTTAATGGACACTACAACATTGTTGCTATTATGCATGACATTGTTTCCATGGAAAATGGAAACATTTCATAATTTATTGACATTGGAAAAGTCATTATATCCAAAACCCAGGTTAATGGACACTACAACATTGTTTCTATTATGTATGACATTGTTTCCATGGAGAATGGAAACAAAGACTTTTGTTTAGTGAATTCATTAAAAGACCACAAGTTCACTTGAAGTCTGGGAAATTGTCCACTTTGCGCTTAGGCCACAAGTTCATTGGAAGATTAAATTTATGGCACAAATCTTTGTCCTCGGGTTTGTAATTTGAACTTGTTAAAATATTCCTTTCAAAAAGTATTTGATATGGTATCCACCCCAAGTAACAGTGTAATTATGGTCAAATAAGTTGATTTGGAAGATTAAATTTATGGCACAAATCTTTGTCCTTAGGTTTGTAATTTGAACTTGTTAAAATCTTCCTTTCCAAAAGTATTTGATATGGTATCTACCCTAAGTAACGGTGTAACTATGGTAAAATAAGCTAATGTTTCCATTGTTGTCCACATGATTATCAATTCCCGGTTATGGCGCTGGTGCAAAATTTTGAGCAACCACTGTAGAGAAAAAGCTAAACCAAACTAGAAATGCAAATACTGCATAACAACAATGATTCCACTTATTTGAATACTGCAAATAATGTATTGTTTCATGGACTAATCTAGATGTATATATATACTAATTCTAAATTTATGGATAAGTAAGCTAAAGAAAACATGGAGACACAAATCATAACACTGGTGCAACGAGAATTGTATGATCTATCATCTACAATGTGAAAAAACTTGCATCATTAAAGCTACAACAAAGTATGCAGTGAAAATTTATGAATAAGAAAGCATGGTTTTTTCATTCTGTGAACCTTTAAAGCCACAAAACACAATATTTTGCAAGAGTGGAGCCACATACCTCTGGCACGTATCAACTCAATGTATCTCTAAAAAACAATAAAACATTCGAGAGCATCGAGATGAAACAACCCATTAAGGAAGATGCATGGTGCAATTAATGTTATGGCCAATATATCTTATAATCAAACTACTGCATTCGTTTTGTAATGTCATATTGTGTAATTAATTTTGTGGCCAATATATCGTCAAAGTGAGATCTTCCATTGATTCTCGAGTAAAGATGAAGATACAAATTGCAGGCTGGCTGGAATTTAGAAGAGCCTGCAGCCTCATGAGGGCATCCCAATACAAGATACAAAACTAAATATGGAATGATTTGTAGCTTCTTGGATCTACTTCAATTACATTACATAATTTAAATCATGGATGATCCCATTATGTTACATTAATCTAATTCTAGGGATGAGGGCAGACTTTGAAGGAAGGTCGAGCTCAAATCCTTCTGTGCATGAGATTGGAGGGAAAAGAAAAGGTAAACATGTATCTGCACTTGAGCCGAGTGCTGATATATAGTAGTCACCCTCAATTAATGGGTTGGTCTTCTTGTCGCAACAATTGATCTTCTTGTTCTCCATGCGAGGCCATTCAAGTTCCCACTAATGCGGCCAAGAGCCATGTCCAATATTCCAACTATGAGCTAGAAGGATGGAAATGCAAGTGCAGAGATAGAGTTTTCAATCCATGATTAAGTCTGTTAGTTATATCATTTAAATCTAGAAACTATGTCCATGAATTCAAAAGAGCCCTCTTGAATTTCATGAAAATAAGTATTATCTCGGGTTCTCTATCCATGATTATTTTGGTCCTTTACAAAGTAGGTGTTATTCCTTATATGAGCAGATCAGTCTAGATGATCAGTTTACGAGCAAATCAATCTAGTTTATGAGAAGATCATTATAGTTTATGATTTGTCTCTATTTAAAACAGATTTGATCAGTCTAGTTGATCAATTTACGAGAGCTCAAACCTTATAATAAGGAGTCAACAACAAAGAGTAAGATGAAAAAAGATAAAATTTACAAAGGCTTAGGAAATGAACCTGGTATATGTATAATTAGGAAACGACAGGAGCAGGATAATGGAGTTTGTTTCAGGAAGGAGCACGTCTCAATTTTTGTAGAACAGGACAACGATTTTAGAGCAACCCAGTCCCAATTTGAAATAGGGGAGGAGGGGCGCGAGAGGAGTTTTGTAGCAGACGTCCATCTGCCACCTTGCATTGAATGTCTGAGGGGACATCCAACTGCAACGGGACTGGCAGAATGGGGCATTGCAGAGGGGAAGAACGGGGCGTTGTGGGCTCAGGGCCTTGCGGACATGCGGACATGGATTCTTGTTGACGGTCAGTCATTTTTTCTATGGGATGGGGTCCCGGTGTCGGAGACGTTCCATCTGACTCCATTTAGTAGAATGAATAGCCTACGCCATACATATATTGCAAAATTGTGTACTGAACATACTATTACAATAAGGGAAGCGATTTTCTCCTCCGTGAGTGCCGGAAGTCCACGTATCATCAAATATATAATTTTTTTTTGCTACTGATATATTAAGAATCTAGGATCCTACAAGCAATGTTCTGATATGAATTTGCATACATGTCCCAATCTTCATCAATCAAATTGGATGCAGTCGTTATTGAAAAAAAGTCATGATGCAGAGTCTTAGCAGAAGTGTTGTAAGATGATTGATGCTCTAGCTGTGCTGCAGAGACCACACCGTCCAAGCATTCATCTAATTCACATCTAGGTTGCAACTCTTCCAAGTTGATAGCTTCCAAGTTGGAACTATAATTTTCCTTTGTGAATGGAAGCTCTTGGATGGAGGAGTCGTTACTGATGTCTGATTTTGATAGAAGTTTACCTGAAGTTGGGGAGTTTCTTGTGGGGCGTCCCCCTCAATTGCAGGGCATCCTGGCCCTTGTCCTCATTCTCAAACCTCTTGGCAGAACCAAAGTCTGCAATATTCACACCATTGGCACCCACAAGAACATTCTTCCCCTCCCTTGCCTGTGGAGGTAATGGATACCATGTACGATTCCACGAGTGTAAGCTGCCCTCCAAACTTAATCAGAAGATTCGCTATGCTGCCACCTGACATGCACTCCATGAACAAATTGTGCACCTCCTCACTGTTCTCAATGTTGTAACTGCACCCCAGGCAGCGGACGATGTATGGAGAATCATGAAGCTGAAAAATATGGGACTCATTGTCCAAAGACACACTAAAACTGGCTGCGGATTTGACTGAAAAGAGTTGGCCATTAGAGTTTCTCATAGCGATGCTAACTGTCCTAGAAGCTCTAGCCCCAATAACAGTGCCTCTCAATTGCAGGGCATCCTGGCCCTTATCCTCATCCTCAAACCTCTTGGCAGAACCAAAGTCTGCAAGCTTCACACCATTGGCACCCACAAGAACATTCTTCCCCTCCCTTGTCTGTGGAGGTAATGGATACCATGTATGATTCCACGAGTGTAAGCCGCCCTCCAAACTTCATCAGAAGATCCGCTACGCTGCCACCTGACATGCACTCCATGAACAAATTGTGCACCTCCTCACTGTTCTCAATGTTGTAACTGCACCCCAGGCAGCAGACGATGTATGGAGAATCCTAAAGCTGCAAAATATGGTACTCATTGTCCAAAGCCACACCAAAACCGGTTGCAGATTTGACTGAAAAGAGTTCGCCATTAGAGTTTCTCATAGCGATGCTAACTGTCCTAGAAGCTCCAGCCCCAATAACAGTGCCTCTCACCCATCCCCTTTCCTGTGTGTTGGCAGCAGTGATATAATTACTATTGTTTATAAGCTGCCTACACAGGACCTCTAAATTTTCATTACTCGTCATGAGCATTGTCACTAAACGACACTTGTCACTTATCTCTTTTTACATATCTTCTTTTTGATTTTTGTTTTCATGACTGTAAGCATGAAAACTCACAGCTAAAAATGACATTTTGTTTTGATTTTTGATCAAAGGAGAACTGCTCATGTGGTTTATTATAGAATTGTCATATTTTTGCTATGATCACGATTGTTCTCCTTGTTTATAACCCCTTGGTTCTAAAACATGCCCTGGTTGCATAAGTGAAAGGCCTCCATTCATTAATATTTGATTGATATTGATAGAATTTTGATTCATGAAAACTTTGAATTATTCAATTGTTATTCGAGGCACTTACGTTTGTGATTAATTTATGAATGCACGTACTATGGTTTTCAAAATGTTATGATCCTAATACGTACCCAACGCCAAGGTGGCATACGAAGTACAACATGTCATTACTCTTCTGTATGGTGTCGGGCTTCACGATTTTTCTCCCACGCATGGTGATTAACGCCTTTGCCTACCGTTTGAACTGTCATAGCATTGTTTTGTTGAGGCTCAGGGCTATGGCTCTGTGGCTTTTTATCAAACCCTACCTATGAATTCCGTGTTGATTCCCTTCTGTTCGCCATGGCTCCAGTGGTAAGGATTGAGCCCAATGGCATCCAAACCTTGCTATCATATGATAACGCCAGGGACGATTTAGAAATGAACGGTTGGCGTTTGTTCATTGAAAAATTTAAGGGTTTCAATCTGCGAGTTGCCCAAGAGTTTGCAATGACCTTCGATGGCTGCAGAGAAAAGATAGGTGACGTGCAGTTAGAGGTAACTGAGGAGTTTTTAAGCCAAGCCACGGGTTTACCAGTTGTCGGGAAAAAATGGTTCAAGAATGCAAAAGTTGAAAAAGTCCCCTGAACTTTGATGTTCACCTCACGGAAAATCACTAGTTGCGATCAAGGTATGCATGTCTCATCCTTAAAACCTAGGTGGCATGATCTACTTTCTATTGTGAAACAATTCATTACGTGTGAGAGAAGATTTGGGTTAGTTTTTCTGTATCATCTGCAATTACTTATGAGTTTCATTGGCTTCCTGTTGAATATGCCATACTTCCTGCTTAGAAGTCTGTACAAGATGGGAAAACGGTTTAGGAGGAAGAGGTCTGATTCGAGTTTATTTCACCATGGGCTCATAAAAATTATCCTTGTGCACCAGTTGCAATTAAAAAATGATTGTTGGGATGCATTTATTTTACAAAATGGCTTTGGAAACAGTGAGTTGGGACAGGTTGATAAGCCAGTTATCATAGAAACCCTTGTGAAACGTACCGCCTCTCCTCCACCACTCCTTCCCTGTGATCTTGCCCTTAATAATGAACCCTCGACCTACCCTGATGTTACTCAACCGGACAATCAACTGGGTTCGCACCCAAAGAGTTGCACTAAAACTGTTAAAAAACCCTCAGGGAAGAAGCTAAAGGGCAACGTCGATGTTAATTACAAGAATAAAAGGGTTGGTCGTTTGATTTCACGATGTGCTCGAAATAAATTCAAACCTTGTTTAGACACAAACAACGCAATTGAATTAAGTGAAGACTCAGACTCGGAAATTGAGAAGTTTTTGGCTGAAGAAGACCCCGTGTCATACGGGCTCTATCCTGACACACCCTATGACTATGTAAACAACCTACCTCCATGTCTAAAACGTAACCTAGAATTATCAGGCACTCAACTCTGTAATAAACCTACCTTTCACGTGGACGATTCTCCAACCCTTAATGCTGTCAGTGCCAATGCATAGTCCCTACAACCACAGTGTGATGAGTGTCAATCCTGGATCGACAGGTATTATACGGATGTGCCTTTACTACAGTCCTGGCTTAAATCTATAAAAGACCAAGTGGATTCGTTGACAAACGAGAACATCAGACTCCAATCCATAACTCAAGCAAAGGAGAAACGCCTAAAAACTATAGGATCTGTCATTTTTAAGAATGTAGAAGCAGCAACAACAATCGTAAACTCTAAGATTGCTTGATATGTTTTGATACCGTGATTTGAGGTATGATTGTATTTTTTAATTTTAGTATGATTTTGTCACTCTCAAGATTAGGATAGACGATTTGATTGAATAGATTATCTTTCTTATAAAGATTAGTTTGTTTTATTTATTGAATAAAATATGATTGTAGTTGCTATTATAACTAGCTACAAAATCGTAAGATTCTGTAGCCAGTTAGAAAAAATTTGAATTGCTTGATTTGACAATTGAAAACATATCTAAAAACTTCCCATTTTCATTTGTTTTCAGGAACCCGTGATTTCCAAGGAGATTTGAGGCACTATTGAGATCTTCCAGTCATATGAACTTTGTGTTTTTAGTAAATAGGTTAGGCTGTTGATATTTTTATTCAGTAAAATTAGGGTGGTTGCATCCCCCACATTTTTGGAACAGATTTGATATTATCAACAGGAAACAGTTTTGTTTCCTGGAACCTATATAAGCATGTTATTTTGTAAACATTGGATCATCTCTGCCTGGGGCAAAACTATGGATTTCTCATTTATAGACTTGGATGTAATATAATACTCATCATAGCTTTAGCTTTTCCGTATTGTGTTTTTATTCAAGTCACGTTTATTTCAATTTGTAAATATATTATGATTGCTTTCGCTGTCATGGTTTACTACAAGTTGATAGAATAAAAGTTTATATATATTATCCATGTTTCATGTTCCATATTTAACACACAGTAATCATTCGTTTAATTTGAATTAAGAGGTTTATCTCTATTTCGATCAAACGTTTATACACAAGTTCCCACAGGAAGAATAATCTTATTGTGGTTGCTTGTAAGATTAAAAGGTTACTGTGACTGCATATGTTATATGTTCGATTGTTATGATTCAAACTTCATCATTGCTGCTTCACATTTATTAGCTGCAATTTCAGGATCTATCACAGGTTTACCTCGTCAGATAAGGTGACTGGATGCTATACATCGAACACATATTGGATGTGATAACAGGTCATCTTGTTATTTGATTTCATTAGCATAATAAATATAGAAGTTCCTCGTAGTTAAAACACTTTTACCATCTGTTATTTCTTTTGTTTAACTAGACAGTTTGATTTTCGATTTCTTTTATATAAACATTATAAGAAAACAAATAAAAAAGATTAGATAATAGTTTTACTGTTGTTTAAAAAATCAATTTACATTTGATTTTCATGGATTTAGATTAAAATTCGTATTTTGTATATATTATATATATATATTAGAAATATAATTATTTGTATATATTGTGCACATGATAAGTAGAGTTATTTTATAAGTATTAGTTAGTTAAACTGTAATTATATATTAGATATATATATATATATATATAGTTTTCAACGATTGTTATTTATTAAATTATTGTATTTTCTTTAGTTATATTTTTCCCTTTATTTAGGACTTAGATCGGCCAACGGAGCCACTAAACCCGTCGAAGTGGATTAATCCAAACGGCTTGGGTTAATTAGACAACCCCAGACCGGATTCACTCCTCCAGTTGACAAGCAGTCAATTTTTCCCATCAACAAATGACGCTAGAAAGAGGGCCTGAAAACTATTAATGGCATGAGGAGGTCGTAAGACTCCTCCCCCACCTACCCGCTCACCTATAGTAACTAGAAGTCGTTCAAACGACAACATTGTCCCTCAAACAACAACCACATCAAACGACGATCTACGGATCATGGTTGAACCAGTAACTCCAAATCCTTCGGGTGGTGATATGCAAGAGATTGTTCGTCAATCTCTCATAAGAACGCACAATGCCTTAGCCCGCATAAGACAACCAAACTGACCTTTGAATCAACCATTAGAATTCTTCGATATCAGAGAACAACTTGGAGGTACTGACCTTACCTTAAACCCCACAGATCCAATCCTCACTCTTACAGTAGGAGGATCTGGTATCCCACCATCACCACCTCCTTCATCTCCTTCTTCTTCTGGAAAAGAATCCTCTGATGAAGGCAGTTCCTCATCCCAGCCTTCGACACCACCCACACCTATGGCCAATGCGAACAATCCCGCCAGACCCTGGCTTGACCAAGATGCAGTGGCCATACATGGGCCTTAGCATCCTTTGCCCAAACACCTAGAGAAATGGCTCCCTAAATTTGACCCAGACTCCAAACAGATAGCCGAAGATCACATCAAAAAGTTTATGTTAGCCATTAGACTCCATAGTGTTGAGGATGAAGACGTAGTTTGTAGATTGTTTCCATACAACTTTGAAGGCAACGCCTCTACCTGGTACTTTGCCAAACAACCCCACACCATCGTGTCGTGGGAGAAATTTGAATCTGGTTTCCTTGAGAAGTTAGGAGACGACAAGTCTCCTGAAGTTTTAGTTATGGAGCTTTCTAGTTTAAAAATGAACCCCAAAGAAAAGATCAAAGACTTTAATCAGAGGTTCCTCACACTAAAGAACCGAATCCCTACGGATTCGATGCCTGTCGAGAATCTTATTATCGCATACTACACGAAAGCATTACATAAAAGCATAGCCATTTGGGTAAAGAGATCCAAGAAATCCATGTTGTTAGAAGCCTTCGAAGAAGCCAGTCAGATCGAGAAAGACATTCTCAGTTTAAAAGACACTACTAACAATGAGATAGAGACTAGTTCATCTTCCAAAAAGAAAATCGAAATCCTTCCTAGACCCTCCCAAAACAAAGCTCAACCTGAGAGTTCAGATTTAGAAAACTTACAGAAAGTCGTTCAGAAATTGTCCAATCAAGTTATAGATTTTAAAAGGTCGGCTGAAGAAGATTCTTCGAGCAAAGGGCCCTACAAACCCCCTTTTAGGAAGCCTTTTCCCACCAATCGACCTAATTTAAATATTGAAGGCCTAAATCTAGAAAGCCTGCAATTTTCTATTCAAACGATCCTAGAAGCTCACGATAACTTGATCCCTCCAGAGATTCTGGAAGAAGTAGCTGAACAAGAGACAGTAGAAGAAGATGAATCCTCTCTGAATATTTTCAGACATTTTTCGGATAGCATTTTTCAAGCTAATTTCGAAACAGTGCATCCTTACAATACTAGGAGCAAGACAACAAATAAGCCTTCTTTCGAAATTACAACGACTTTTCCTCAAAAACAGTCTAAATCAACTGAGACTAAACAGAATTCAGTAAACCCAAGTTTAGATTATGATTTAATTGAAGATCTAAAAAATCTTAGGGCTAAAATTTCTGTTTACGAATTATTAAAATTCCCTTTTCTTCTGCAAAAAATGCTGCAGAATATTGCAAAGAACAATCCGAACAACAACAAAGGTGTTCAAAACAGCCCAAAAATTCCTCAGAAGGCCTCCGCCAAAACTACATCCGAGCCTCATGATAAAAGATACCTTTCTGTAAATAATGTAAGAAATGTAGATAAACCAATTTCATAGGCTGCGAGTAAAAAACAACAAGCTTCCACTGTTAATACTCGCAGAAATGTTCCTCCATTTTTGTTAACTTTTGAAATTTTCAATAGGAATGTACATAACTGTATGGTAGATTCAGGTGTGTCATCTAATGTAATGCCTTGGTCTGTCTTTCAAAAGATTAATGCCGAAGTTCAACCATCCAGCTTGAAAATTATCCAGCTTGATCGAACTAGTGTTAAAGTGATAGGCGAATGAAGAAATGTGCTTATAAGATTGTCGTCTAATCCTAAAGTTCATCAAGTGATTGATATCATTGTTGTAAATATTCCAGAAGTTTATGGTTTGCTTTTAAGTAGAGACTGGTCGGAACAATCAAATGGCTATTTTGCGACAGATTGGTCTCACTTGTGGCTGCCCGAGAATGGAAAGCCCACCAGAATCAAGGTAAATCGTGAACGTTATCTGAAATTCACGGTGACTGATTTAAATGATCCCAATGAACCATTCACTCCTTCTGCCAATTCGCCTGAAATACAAGGTATGGATACTTTTTTCGACAATTTCATGGCCGAAACTTCTACTATCACTAACCCGGAACAACAGTCTAAAATTTTGACATATACGCAGCCAACAACTTCCTCTCAGTGGTCACATGCAATCGACGAAAATCAAATATGGTCTCTTTACTTTGATGGGTCAAAATCTAAAGAAGGAGCTGGCGCAGGGTACATGCTCATCGATCCAGCAGGTAATAAGACTCTGATTGCTTGTCGGTTAGAATTTGAATGTACAAACAACATGGCCGAATATGAGGCACTCCTGCAAGGCCTCAGAAAAGCATTAGATTTGAACATTCAAAATTTGACTGTCGTTGGTGATTCAAAAATCGTGGTTAGACAGGTAAAAAATTCTATCCACTATCTATCTCCGCACCTTAAAAGCTATCAAACTGAGGTATGGAATTTGATGAACAAGTTTTCTGCATTTAACATAAATTCTATTCCTAGATTAAATAATTCAGAAGTTGATTTGTTAGCTAACGTCGCTTCAAAACTTTTTCCTGCAGAAGGCTTATCTCTGAGTGCATTTTTCGTCGAACTGTTGTCTAGACCGTCCGTCCCAGACAACATCACGAATTGGAGAGTCTTCGATGACGATCAACAGATCATAAGTTTTCTGCATATGGAAGAAACGTTCCAGGGCGCGGTGATCGACGAAGGTACCCATGACGAAAATCTTCGCGACTTTACGGTAATACTAGATCCGAGATCCCCAGAATCTTCATCAGACATGGTAAACTCTATCCCAAAATCTGTAGTTAGATTAGAAAAATTTTATGATCTTCACGACAAGTTCATAAAATCAGTGAACTGTAAAACAAATAGTTCCTCTTTGACGCATGAAAAAGTAAATTTGGGAACTAAAGACAATCCACAGTGCATTAATTTAGGGTTGGCGTGTTCTAAGCAAGAAAAGGTAGCATTTATTAAGTTGTTTAAGGAATTCAAAGATGTTTTTGCTTGGACGTACAATGACCTAAAAACGTTTGATCCTAACATCATACAACACGTTATTCCCATGAAACCCCAAACCCAACCTTTTCAACAAAAGTTAAGGAAAATGCACCAAAAGCTCAAACCAATGGTCAAGAAGGAATTAAAAAAATTCCTAAACACTAAGATAATTTTCCCAGTTAGGCACACACAATGGGTCTGTAATCTTGTCCCTGTCAGAAAGAAGAGTGGTGAAATCCGACTATGTGTCAATTTCTGAAATATTAACCGAGCGTCTGATAAAGACAACTACCCTGTCCCTCCCATGGAACAGATCCTTCAACAAGTATCTGGTTCTGAAAGATTATCCTTGTTGGATGGTTTTTCAGGGTATAACCAAGTCCTTATGTCTCCTCCAAACCAACTCAAAACCACATTCCGCACTCCATGGGGCACCTACGCTTATAGAAAGATGCCCTTTGGACTCATAAACGTCGGTGCTACCTTTGTTATGAACATAAATATACATATACCATAGATATTCATAACATAATAATTTATAAATAATAATTATTAATAATGAAAGGTCATGTCTCAAAGGACATGACTATTGGTAAAGGGCACCCCTACGTGGGTATATAAGCAAGCCCTCATTCTCAATTGTAATCTATCTTATATCATATCATATCATATCATATCTTATCTTATCTATTCATATTTTATATATTATTTACAATCCTATATGGATTACTTTGTTATATTCCAAGTATTTTGGATTATTCTTGTATGAGCGAACTTTGTTCGTCTCATTTGGTATCAGAGCTTCGTTTTTCTGATCCCGGTCTTTGGCCAGTCTCTTTATCATACCTTGTCTGAACTGGTTTTTGGCCAACCATACTTCATTCAGAGTTTCTCTGATTATTCTTGATCTTTGATCAAATCAGGCTTTTAGCCACATATCTGGTCTTTGACCATTTAAATATAAAAATTCTTCTGTAGAATAAAATATTGAAGAAAAATAAACTATCACTAAAGGAAAAAAAAAAGGATAACCCGATTAAAAAATAAATAAAAAATAAAAAAGAATAGGCATATATATATATATAAAAGGGGCTCTATAATATATATATATCTATATATATATATATAGATATATATAGATATATATAAGT
>ML812836.1:81411-99118 GCA_009831015.1 Picea engelmannii
CTCCATACAATACTTTGCAATATATTTTATAATGTGGGTTTTACAACATAAGAAATAATTTGGTGTATTGGCAAAGACCATTTCTTAAGGTGTTGGGCTTGGTGGTGGTCATGGGTTCAAAACCCATGGACCCCAAAACATATGTTTTTGAAACATGCCACTTCAACTGATGACTGGGTGCCACGTGGCTGCCCATGACTGGGCCACGTGGCATCTCCCCATTTGACGAATTAATGCCACTTGTCAGCTATTGACTGGTCCAATTTCCTGCCACATGTTTGCCTTGTCAGTGAACCTGCCCAATCACCATCATCCAGAGAGTTCCACATCATCTCCTGCACAGTCAACATGCTGACATCAACGTTGAATTTTTGACCAGTTGACCTTTGACTTTTTACCTGTTTGGGCTTCCGATCAGAACACGATAACTTTCGCATACGGAGCCCGTTTGACAAAGTAAATATACCGCCGGAATCAGGAAGACGAGATGGACACAATGGCATCGGTTTCGTTGGATTCTGAGCACTTTCATTTTTGAGCATTTTTCAAGCCCTATCAGGCTTCTAGATCCGATTTCGGATCAATCTTGGATCGACAGGTATTATACGGATGTGCCTTTACTACAGTCATGGCTTAAATCTCTAAAAGACCAAGTGGATTTGTTGACAAACGAGAACAATAGACTCCAATCCATAACTCAAGCAAAGGATAAACGCTTAAAAACTACAGGATTTGTCATTTTTAAGAATGTAGAAGCAGCAACAACAATCGTAAACTCCAAGATTGCTTGATATGTTTTGATACCGTGATTTGAGGTATGATTGTATTTTTTAATTTTAGCATGATTTTGTCACTCTCAAGATTAGGATAGACGATTTGATTGAATAGATTATCTTTCTTATAAAGATTAGTTTGTTTTATTTATTGAATAAAATATGATTGTAGTTACTATTATAACTAGCTACAGAATCGTAAGATTCTGTAGCCAGTTAGAAAAAATTTGAATTGCTTGATTTGACAATTGAAAACATATCTAAAAACTTCCCATTTTCATTTGTTTTCAGGAACCCATGATTTCCAAGGAGATTTGAGGCACTGTTGAGATCTTCCAGCCATATGAACTTTGTGTTTTTAGTAAACAGATTAGGCTGTTGATATTTTTATTCAGTAAAATCAGGGCGATTACATCCCCCACATTTTTGGAACAGATTTGATATTACCAACAGGAAACAATTTTGTTTCTTGGAACCTATATAAGCATGTTATTTTGTAAACATTGGATCATCTCTGCCTGGGGCAAAACTATGGATTTCTCATTTACAGACTTGGATGGAATATAATACTCGTCATAGCTTTAGTTTTTCTGTATTGTGTTTTTATTCAAGTCACGTTTATTTCAATTTTTAAATATATTATGATTGCTTTCGTTGTCATGGTTTACTACAAGTTGATAGAATAAAAGTTTATATATATTATCCATGTTTCATGTTCCAGATTTAACACACAGTAATCATTCGTTTAATTTGAATTAAGAGGTTTATCTCTATTTCGATCAAACGTTTATACACAAGTTCCCACAGGAAGAATAATGTTATTGTGGTTGCTTGTAAGATTATAAGGTTACTGTGACTGCATCTGTTATATGTTCGGTTGTTATGATTCAAACTTCATCATTGCTGCTTCACATTTATTAGCTGCAATTTCAGGATCTATCACAGGTTTACCTCGTCAGATAAGGTGACTGGATGCTATACATCGAACACATATTGGATGCGATAACAGGTCAGCTTGTTATTTTATTTCACTAGCATAATAAATATAGAAGTTCCTCGTAGTTAAAACACTTTTACCATCTGTTATTTCTTTTGTTTAACTAGACAGTTTGATTTTCGATTTCTTTTATATAAACATTATAAGAAAAAAAATCAAAAAGATTAGATAATAGTTTTACTGTTGTTTAAAAAATCAATTTACATTCGATTTTCACGGATTTAGATTAAAATTCGTATTTTGTATATATTATATATATATTAGAAATAGAATTATTTGTATATATTGTGCACATGATAAGTAAAGTTATTTTATAAGTATTAGTTAGTTAAACTGTAAATATATATTAGATATATATATATATAGTTTTAAGCGATTTTTATTTATTAGATTATTGTATTTTCTTTAGTTATATTTTTCCCTTTCTTTAGGACTTAGATCGACCAACGTAGCCACTAAACCTATCGGAGTGGATTAATCCAAACGACTTGGATTAATTAGACAACTCCGGATCGGATTCACTCCTCCAGTTGACGAGTGGTCAATTTCGCCCGTCAACACTGTGCTCTTCCTGTCTCGAGTTCAATCCCCATTCCCACCCAATTCAATACACAAAGAGGACGAATTGTCTATTTTTTTTAATCGCGCGGATTCTAGACAGTGAGGTTATAAATCCCCAGTGGGAAAGGGCTTGTCTTGAGTTCAATCCCCATTCCCACCCAATTCAATACACAGAGAGGACAAATTGTCTATTTTTTTTAATCGCGCAGATTCTACACAGTGAGGTTATAAATCCCCAGTGGGAAAGGGAGAAAGTCCATAGTGACACCGCTAGTTGTTGTTGTTGTAGTGAGGTTATAAATCCCCATGGGAAAGGGAGAAAGTCCATACTGACATGATGGCGGTGTTTTTCTGGCTGTGGCTATCCACCATGCAACAACCCAATCATTAGGGTGCCTGCATGGTCCACCCTTGCGACAATCGTAAGTGCATGCATCCTCCATCTAACATCGATATCCAGATATCAGGCCAGTTGATCTCTGGTGAGTTAGGGTAGATGCATCGATATCCAGATCTCAGGCCAGTTCATCTCTGGCGAGTTAGGGTAGATGCGAGTCATGATAGATCGTAGATCAGAGTGATGGTGATACGTTGTACACTGAATAAAAAGACTGAGGAGATATCCAGATGGATTGTCATTAACGTCGAGTAACCACGACTTCGCTATAATTCAAAATTTAAAATAGGCACGTGATTCATTCAAGGAAAACTGCAATGAGAGAATGGAGATTTATATTAGCATTTCTCTCCTTCACTTCTCGTTTCCATGCGTACAAATGAACCAGATCCTACCAATGGCGACCTTATGCCTGCCATCTCTATGGGTATTTTTGCGCCTCAATAATCCAAGAATTGCTTGTCTTGATTCGCTTATGCAGATGATGGTAAAAAACATTATGTTCTGTGTATGTGCAGATGTGAACAACAATTTGATTTTGTTGATTACATAAGCAGCTTGTTCCAAGGTGTCAATTTTTCAGACATGCCCATCAATCCGGTCGTGGAGTTTCATTTCATTTTGGCCTCAGCTATCAATCACAACACCAAATCCGAATACCCTTTTCCCACAGAAGGAAACTTCAACATCTTCTGGGACACTGACAACCTGAGCCTTGAAGCAGTTCAGGCCATAAAATCCCAATACCTGAATGTCAAGGTTGCCCTCAGCCTAGGAGTGGATAGCATCGACAACCTAGTGTTTCATATCTTGTATTATATATGACAAATAGTATGAACCAAACTTGCATAAAAGTGTCAGGGAACCCCGGTTGAAGCTTTCTCATTCATTCAATCCCAACATTTTAGGCGATTTGGGTATGTCGGGCCCTCCTTTTGTCTCTTGTTGAAAGTCATGATCGTTTCATGGATTTTTAGATTCCTTGGGTTCTTCGTTTTGTTTTAGGGTTTGTAACAAGTATGACAAGTAATTGTCCATTTGAATAAAATCAAATTTGAATTCATTAAATTCATGATTATGGTTGTGTATTTTGTATGAGAATGAATGATTAAAAAGAGCTATGATCTGTGTATAGTAAATATGTCTATAAGAAAGCAGAGTAGCCTAAAATAAATACAACAGAAGTGAAAGAAATGTTTGTGAGGGCATAAGCCTTGGATGCAACAACTGTGTTATGTTTATTTTTTTTGTTTTTGAAGGGATGCAGAACCCTTTGGAGAATCTGGTGTATAGTCTGAAATCAAAGATAAAGGGGTTGAGAACGAAAAGAAGGTGGATAAGACTGGCATCATGCGAATGGAAGCTTGAAGTAGATGAGCACATAAGTTGATCGTCTAAACCCTAAAGGTGGCTTACTAACCGGTAAAACTGTCATTGCTTGCTCTTTGAATATATATGCTAGCACAATCACATTATAAAAGTGGTTGGTATAGTTCATACTAATTACTTTTATAATAATTGGGAAAGATTAAGATTGGGTTAGGGTTTCAGATTAGGGTTAAGAACATTAGGGTATCACATGAGAATTTTATTAGAATTTCATAAATGTTCATTTTTCATCTTTCTTTATAGAAAATGGAAATATAAAGAAAGATGGAAAATGGATTGTATCAAATTCTAATTTGAAACCCTAATGACCTTAACCTTAATCTCAAACCCTCATCCTAATCGTGCCTATTTATTATAAAAGTAATTGATATAAGTGATGGGGATATATCAACCACCTTTTATAATGTGGTTGTGTTAATTATATTCATTTAAGATGAGATATACAAAATAAAGTACACATTTGAAGTTGAAAATTCAAATAGAATAAAATTAAATTGATTAATGAATAAAACTATCATCTATGCTTGGAACAAAATGGTGATGCAATTATAATACTAATCACACATGAACTAGTGCATTTTCCAGGACATTCACATGAGTTTATACATCTCCTTTAAGGGATTTCAATGTTGGGCGTGTCACGCATAAGACCATCAACACTACGCTCTTTCTCTTTGGGGAAGGAAGGAATGCAATTGGGAATAATAACATTTTGAGCCAATTAACCGGGCAAGCAATAAGGGGCTCACCCCACCCAAAGTCCGCTTGGTTAAATCCTAGCCACCTCTAGTTAATATACTTATCTTCAAAACACACACACATCTGTCATCTCTTGGCATGAGCGTTTCCTTTCAAGGACCTATCTATGATGATTATGACTCTGACCCTTGGGAGAGCCAAGAAGAGGTACCAGAAGAACCAGAGGAGCAGTGGAAGATGCAGTTTACAGAATGCGCAGAGCCAGCCAGCGTGCAGCCACCACCTGAGATCAGTGGGCCTACTTCAGTTATTCACCCGCCTGTGGATATCAGAGACATTCGGCCGCGTGTGAACAACTGTGTAGCAGAAGAAGCTGTATTTCGCCAATTCCTTGGAAATCGCCACTCATTCGATGACCCTGTCAGCAAATACATGGAGTGGCATTTCTCCTATGCCTTGGAGCCGACCTATTTCATCTCAACTCCAGCCTGTAAGGAGGAGTTGATGAGTGTAACCGTTCTGCTGTCACGACTACACCATCTGCTGATGATCATTAACAGAAGGAAGGAGCTTCTATCTAGGAAGCTGCTTGAATGTCTATGGTGGAAGTTCTCTTTCACCTAGCCCATGTAAAATATTTTATTAGTTTAGGATTGTATATAAATAAGCTCCTTTGAGCATGTAGCTTTATTTTGTTACTTTTGTTTTTTGGCCTGTATTTTCAGCAGCAGGATGTTTTCAACATGACTCCATAGCCCAACAACAAGGCACTGAAGCTGCGAAATGAATTCTTAGAGCATCACAGGGACGACTCTATCCCCCATGGAGCCAAATGTTAGTGATATTTCTTGTAAAGGGGGTTAGAATACAAAGGAGTGGGTTAAAAACCCACTTGTCCTAAGTTTGGAATGCAAACGCGCCTGTGGTAAACGTCAAGCAGATCTAGACGGTAGGATTTCGCGCACTCGGATCAACGGCGCGCGTCGGATTCTGGACCCCCTCCGCCTTTCTACCTTTAAGCGGAGGCCGGGGGTCCGGAATCCGGGGCACATCTCTCCAACGACCACGATCATAGCGCCCGGATCAACAGCGTGCGAGGCGATTCCGGACCCCCCCCGCCTTTCTACCTTTAAGCGGAGGGGGGGGGTCCGGAATCCGGGGTGCATATTTTCGACGGCTGCGATTGGTGAGCCCGGATCAACGGCTCACATGTGATCCAGACTCCCGCCACCTTTCTTCTTTTAACCTTGCGGGCCCCATCCACGTCGTGCCGCCTTTTCTGCCACTTCCCTCCTTGCCACCTATTCCCCACCTGGCCATGTGGCAGGGTCCTTTCCCTTTAAGCCTCTCCTCATTCCGCCCAGGTGGTCCCTTCCCCCCATCTTGTCATCCACTCACTTTCTGAGTCTCCTTGTCCCCTGCCATGTGTCTCCTCTACCTCAACACCTTCCACCATGCGCTTTGACTCATGCACTCCCTGTTGTTTCCACCTGTGTCCTGTCCATCCCCCGTGGCATTCCTCACCCGCTGGCACGATTCCCGCCATCATTATCACCATGCCCTCGTCCTCATCCATCATAAGGGGGTCCTTCGCAGCAATCCAACAAAGCAGCACCCAAAGAAAAGGCCATTCAAGCTGATCCAAATGGCACCATTAAGCAACCGCCACGTCATAGAAATGCCGAGTTGGTCGGGCCATCCTCAATCCCAATGAAGCAGTTATTGAAGCAGTTGGTGGTAGTTAGACATCGCCTCCGCCATAATGGGAAAGTTCGGCGACGAGTTAAGAGCACGTCGATTCGCCTACGGAACTGTCAGGAGTTCGATTGCATCCGTTGTAGGTGACCGATTAGTCAAAGATCGCAGGTGTAGATCATCAGAAGCCATGCAGACGCAAAGCTTTTAATGCAACGTCTCGATTTTGTTGTTGTGGTTGTTTTGAGTATATGAAGGCGTTTTCGCCATTTTTGTATCTATCGATGGTAGAGCAGAGCTCCCTACTGTAAGGTTTTAACAGATATTCTAGTTTTCTGGGTAAGCATTTGTATATGAGATTTCTTGTTTTATGACAAACAGTTTTCCTATCCCATCTATGTTTTCCTCTCATACCAGAGAGTTCGTGATTGACTGATTCTCGCGAATCGTTGCAGTTATGATATGATGAAAGGTTCATTGTGCATGATTGTATTCTCTGGTTTTTGCGTTTGAATTGCCTTCGAATGTCTTCTTCTGCAGTCTGTTAGTAACCCGATGTTCGTACTATACCTCTGCTTCTTTCTTATATAAGTCTTCTGCCTGTTTCGCCATATACTACAACTCACTGTCTGAAGTTTATATAAGACCTCACTCACCCATGCATGCCTAGCCTAGTTTCAGAGTTGGAACGATATTGTTTCGAGTTGGCTTCCATTCGATCACCCCATCTTTAAACCACCGTGACATAAAACTGATGGGCGTCGGGCTCTGCTCCTGCTAGCAATCCAGGAGTGACTTCCGACGCTAACATAACTATTTGTTAGTGTTATTTATTTGTTAGGGTAAGCAGGTGCTCCCCATTGTGAAAGTCGAGGATCTGGAACTCACGTCGTTTTTATTCAACTTGGATGCTTTACAAAGGATAAAAGAGCCCATCACAAAAGAGTATCTAAAGGAGCATTGTACTACGTAAAGAGCCAATGAGAATTAAATAATCCTGACAAATAGTTCGCGGCCATTGGTGAATTAATTGAAAGCGAAATGTGGCATCCATCATACGCAGACCAAATGTGGCATCGATGAGTCGACCACTTCACATTTGCGGCAATATGACACTCTACTAAACAATGAAGGGATTCTATGTACATATTAATCCTTGGTAATTAAGTAAACGTGGCAATGAGTGGTTAGAGAAGTAAATTATTAATCAAATTAAGTAAACGTGAAAAAGTAAACCAGGAAAGGTAAGCATTCAAAAATACAAAAAAGTTCCCCGGATGGGGTGACACGCGGCGTTGTGGTGACACCAGACTTAGCACTAAGCCCGGGCTTAAATGCCGATGGCCGCCACCCACACATCCGCATTTACGATGGTGGACAACCATAGTAGCAACCATACGACGGAGGGACTCCTCCCTCGCGCGACCATTTACGCCTACTGCGCACTCAGAATGATAGGGGATTAGGGCGGACAGGTGACTTCGGCTTCTGGTTATGTGCTTTCTTATGATCCTGGACAGAGCGAGACTGCTCCTGCTTCGGCTCTGCTCTTCGCTTGGACACTCTGGTGCAGTCCTGCACTCCTCTTGTCCTGGCTCACTACCTTTTCTTTGCATTTTGGTAAGGATTTCCCGGGCAGTTTGTCTTTGTGTGTGCCGAGACAGAGTCGGTCTGCTCGCGCTTTGCACCTGCAACCGCTCTCGTCCTGGCTTTCTAGCTTATCACTGCAACCTCTTGGTACTTGCATTCATCCCCCGGATACTATGGTTAGAAAGCGAGGCAGGCCTCGCCGTGGCTCAGCCTGGAATGCCCACAAGGCGCAGTGGCGACGGAAGGAGCAATTGGAACGCGCTCTGACATTAGCGACCTCCAGTCTTCGGAAGAAGACTCGGGCTGAGAAATTGGCCCTGCTCGCCACTATTGCAGAGTCGGGAGCTGGCTGTAGCAGAGAAGCCACGACAATTCATCCGGGTGACAGGCATGAGGCTGAGGCTGAGGCTGCGTTTCGCACCTGCTTCGTGGAGGAGGACCCATTTATGAAGGACCTGTCGATTGAAGAGGAGCCCCGCGCCATAGAGACGACCAACCGAGAGGGAACCAGACTCAATTTGGCTAGGGAGGACGATTTCCCCGGCTGCATTATTGAAGAAATTCCCTGGCCGAGCGACAACAGTCCTATCAGCCACGACATGCAGGCAACTGGTGCTGAGAAGATTGTGGATAAAAAACGCTCGGCGAGGAAGGCTGCAGAGGATGAAGCGGAGCAGAGGGAGTTTGCGGCTGGCATTGGTGCGGCAGTGGAATTGAGGAATGCTCCCCTCAGCGGCGTGGGTGGCGGTCTGCTTGGCTCTCTCCTCCGTGCAGAGCACCTGGCTCTGGTGTTCGAGCTCCGAGGCCACATGTCATACCTGGAGCATAGGGCCCTTCTCATGGGCCAGCGCCTGGACATGCTCCTCGACGCGTATTCAGGTGTTCCAGCTCAGCAGAAGTGCCCCCTGTGCGCGCAGGCTTTTGCCATCCCGGCGAGGTCCACGTGGTAGACGGGTGAGGGCGACAGGTCACCGGGTACCTAGGTTTTTATGCTTTCTTGGTTCTTAGTCTTATCGTGTTACTGTTTTATGTTCATTTGGACCATAGACATCTGTCCTGGTTTCCTCCGGGTAGGACAGATGCTACTTTCCTTCATGTTTTATCATATAACTGTTATTTGCTCTCCACTTATGATGGTTTCCGGTAATCGACAACATTTTTGGTGACTTAGACCCATGCCACTGTATATTTTGTCAAAGTTTTTGTTAATCTAATATAGCAGGTACCACCCCTTTTTTATTTAAAAAAAAAAAAATACAAAAAAGTTATGAACATAAAATCGCATTCATTGATTTCAGAGGACAATGAAGAATATATTTTGATATGATTTCTTCCTATACAAACTTTGAACTTTGAAGATTCATTAGTTAATAACCTTAAGGGTTGCATATTAAAAAGGAGGGAATAGATGGTCATTTGCTTGGTGCCAAAGCCAAAATATGAGGTCTTTATAAGCGAAGATTTGGCCTGTTATGGCCATCTTTTTCTATCTTTTTCTTTGATATGTGAATTTTGATTATTGATGATTCATATTATTATAATATTCTCATAAGCCACAAACCACCTTGTGGTTAGTGATTTTCATATTTAAAGGTGACCTAAAATAATTAATTATATATTAAAAGGTGACCTAAAATAATCGATTATATATTAAAGTCAAAATATAGTGTTTGTAAGTCAAGATTTGACGTGAGCTATTATATATTAAAAACCACCTTGTTAGTGATTTTCATATTTAAAGGTGACCTAAAATAATTAATTATATATTAAAAGGTGACCTAAAATAATTGATTATATATTAAAGTCAAAATTGAATATCTTTTTCTTTTGGTATGTGAATTTAGATTTTTATAACATTATCATATTAATTCATGGACAAACTAACTTGTAATTAAATATTTTCATATTTAGAGGTGACATGAATTAATGGATTATATATTAAGGGTTATGTGGAATAATTGATTATCTATCTATCTATTTTTTTAAAGTTTACGAAGGTATACATACTCTACCTCCCTCTAGATTTGAACTTGTGACCTTTTAGGAGGAAACACATGTCTTATTTGAGTTAGTGTCCACTTTCACAACTTTATCATGAATAAGAAGTTAATTAAAATAAAATAGGAGTAAGAAAATTTCAATAAGAATATAATAAGTTAAATAGAAATATAATGGTGAGGACTAATAAGAAAATTTCTCCCAATCCCAACTCTTATGAAATGCACAATGTTTCATGCAACCCACATTCATATATGTACATTGTCCATCATCAACCATCCCCACTTCCATATATTTGGGGGACACAATGTGCATTTCAAAATATATCATAACATACATCAAACTACCAACAACACTAGCATAGTGAACATGGGACATTTCCTCTCCCTCTTTATGTGTCTTATGGCACTCTTGTACAGATAACTTTGAGCCTACATTCCTACATATTAAATTTCTGCAGAATTAACTCAACATACTTCTTGTATATGCATGCTTCAGGCGCATACAATACATTTTTGGTTAAACAAGAAGTATGTTGAGGTGCAGAAATACCCATAGAGATGGCAGGCATAAGGTCGCCATCGGTAGGAGCTGGTTTGTTTGTACGCATGGAAACGAGCAGTGAAGGAGAGAACTGCTAATATAAATCTCCAGTCTCTCATTGCAGCTTTCTTTGAGTGAAGCCTACGCCTATTTCAAATTTTAAATTTTGAATTATAGCAAAGTGGTAGTTGCTCAATGTTAATGAGAATCCATCAGGATATCTCTTCAGTCTTTTTATTCAATGTACAACCTATCACCGTTACTCAATCACCCTAAATCTACATTGAATTTAATATGCAATGTAAACGTGTTCAATAAGCTTTTATCATTTCGACAGGGAAGCTAATAAGAAACAATGAGACAATATGTAAAACGCAATCTAAAGCCACTGATTGCATTGCCTCGGCTTCGAATTTGACGTTAAAGAAAAGTTTTCCCCACTTGAAAATGTATTCGACAAGTTATTCACTTCAAAATGTATTTGACAAGTATTTTACTTGAAATTTCAACACGTAGAAAGTTATGGAAATTAAAATAATAAACGCAATACTCTCTCTCTCTCTCTCTCTCTCTCTCTCTCTCTCTCTATATATATATATATATATATATATATATATATATATAATCGGACAAAATTAAAATGTATTTGGCAAGTTACTTGAAATTTATTAATTTCAGGTAACTTGCCAAATACATTTTAATTTATTAATTTCAAGTAACTTAAATTTCAAGTAACTTGCCAAATACATTTTAATTTATTAATTTCAAGTAACTTAAATTTCAAGTAACTTGCCAAATACATTTTAATTTATTAATTTCAAGTCACTTGCCAAATACATTTTAATTTTGTCGGATTATATATATGAAAATTTAAATAATAAAATCTTGTTTTGACATTTATAAATTAACAATTCGAAAAAATTATTAATAATTGCAACGTGTATAACAATGTATCGTTTTTGACATCTTGTTGGTATTTAAAATTGAAGGAAGAACTGTGCTTTTTTGGTTTTCCACTTACTATGAAGTAATTAGAAATTGAAATCTATTCCAAGTTTTAGTTGCCCATCATGGGTCAACAATCAATGGTCGCTTCTACTACAATTCAAGGTTTAAGTGTCATAACTTTGTATTTAGTGTCATAACTTTGTATTGTTGATGCGGTTTTTTTATACAAGTTAAACATTTATGGCATCTTATGTGTCATACAATAACACCAACACACCATGTAAAAACATATTTTACTTATTTGCATCGTTCCTGCATTATTCGTGCATGAGTGTGTCACCAGACACCACACACTAAATGTTTGTTTTATTAATAAAATAAATTGTGTTGTATTACATGATATATATATATATAACAAGAATGGGTATATTTTATATTAGAATGAGTATAAAATATAAGGTCACATATATAACAAGAATGAGTACATATTTTATATAAGAAAGTTGTTGCAATGGTAGTTAACATAATAATACAAATATATGACTATGGTTCAAAAAAACTATTTGGAAATTGTCTAAAACTTGAAATTTATTGTCTAAGGAGATAAAAAAAATCTAAGCAAAGGATTTCATAGTATAAATTTTGAAAACCACTCCTAAAATCAAGCAAAATTTACAAAACATTATGCATTATTACTGTATAAAAGCATCGTGGCCTTAAGCTTCCTCCTTTTCTCTGTGTTGGCTAGAAAGTTCCAATCCACATTCATTATTTCTGCATCCTACTGTTTCTATTGCATTGTCTCATTTTCTTTTACCTCCTCCATAACAAACCCAATTGACATCGAAGCATTTGAATTAGTTGAAGTATTGTTACTTACCAGACCCACAACTAATTGTTGAAAATCATTGAAACCCTATGCACATCTCCCCAAATGATATCCAAAAATATGATCAGATCTCCAAAAATATAAAACTAACCTAGCTATACCCTTTCGGGATCTTCAACCTCCCATACATGCTTCAAATATTGCACTGGACCTGCAAGTATGGGGCACCTGCTCTACTAAATCACATGTCCACCTACGCCTATTATATATCCTCTGATTACACCTTTATATGATGAACATGTTTCAGACCTATCCAACCATCTATCCATATAAAAATCCCTACTAAAAATCCCTTGCTAATAACATATAAAATCCCTACTTAAAACCCTTAAAACACCCAACACATATATGGTCAATACCATTTCTAAGGTGTTTCATAAGCAAGCAACAAAACACCCCTTTTATAACCAACCTTCACCAAAATCCAACAAAATAAGTATTCAAGGTTTTGATTGATTTGGTGTGTTTCATATTTTTTTTAGGTAATGATTCTATTCAAATATGTCAAAAACCCTTAAGGTATGGTTGAACAATACACATATCATGGATCTAGAAAAAACTAAGATTAAAGTTCTAAATTCCAATGAAAATCACACTAAATGACATCCTAATAATTGATAAAATGCTCCCCTATCCTTAAATCAACTCAATTATGATACCTCGATGTCTCGATGTATGATTAAATTTCCATAAAACAAATTTGTTACATCTTCCTCTACTCCTCATACTCATTGGGCCTTCACTTCTTATTAACACCTATATTTTGCAGTGTAATCATAAACTAATCCAAAGATTGTATCTAAGGTGTAAAAAACCCTTTATTTAAAATAATTGAAGACGCTAATGGAAAAAGCATAAGTCAAACTCATCAAATTATGGAAGAAGCATAAGAAAAAAAATAGAGACGATATAAAATGCCACTCTTTTCAAATTATTTTATGAAATGATGATTCTTTGAAAGGAAATCCGATTGAGTTTATCTAAAGTAAAACATCCATCTTTATAGCCTTAAAACTCATACTATGACAAGAATCCCATAGATTGTATTCAAAATCACGAGAGGATCTCCTGCTTCATCTTGTATCTTCAAAGTCTTTAGTACTTATTTTCTTACATAAGGAATCTTGCACATCTCAACCATAGGAACCACCATATTCATCTTTCCAATCATACTAGGTACATCTATATTCAGGCAAAGATCCTCATCTGTTGGCGTAGGCTATGGAAGTATGTCATGAATTGGCGAAGGAGGAGGTGGAGGTACTTTGTTTCTTCTCGAGTATGCCAAGATTCCCCTTTTCATCAACTTCTCCTTTAAACCTTGATCCATTTGATTCAATATTTCCAACCGAGCTCGTCTAGCTGCCCGCTTCCTGATCTCTTCAAGTTGTTCCTCTGTGATGTCAATGCATTCATCATCCTAGAGAGTGAAAGATGTATCAATGAAGTTCAACTTGTTGATAATGCTTGGATCTTTTTCTTCGTCCCTCTGTATCAGATACTCATGTTTCAAATGAGGTTCTTCACAAGGAAAACACCATGGTGATCCCTCCATATAGACCATCCCAACAGGATTGAAGGTGTTAGGTGTCTTTGCCTCTTGTTGTGGCCTTTTTTTCTAGCCTGTGTTTTCCCTCTGTTGTCTGAGAAATTGAGGTCTTGGAGAAAAATGACGCATCTCCAAAGTCATCAACCTATTCAAGATCTGATTTTGACTTTGGACGAACTAGGCATTCATTTGATCAAACTTTTGATCCAAGAGTGTGATTGGATCCTATAAACTGCTAGTTGAAGTCTTCTTCTTTGCTTTTGTTCTGGCACGAGGGAACTGGAAAGGCTCAATCATTGAGTTGATAATATGTTCTTCAACCCATGCACTATACTCTTTGGCATTCACCAAATTTTCAGGCATCTTTTCCTTCCAAATAAAACCAATTTGTCCTTCGAAAGTGTTCAAATAAAGAAGGAGGATGACTGCTTTTGATGGGCATAAATTCTTCGGGATCTGACTGTGCACATTGTCAAATCTGGCATCAAATTTTTTCACTTTCTCATTCTCTTTATTTTTAATTTGGTTGAATTGTGTAAATAACATTCCACTATCCTTATTTGTTTTCCATCTACCCTTAAACAACATAGAGAAAGCTTTGTAAGATTGCAAGTGATTTTCAAGCAAGCCTTTGAATCACTTCTTAGCATCTTCATCTAGATACATAGCTAGTAGCTTCATTGCAACATCTTCATGTTCTATACCATTATCTTCCATGGCCATGCCAATAGCATCAAGATGCTCCTTAGGTGTAACAACATTCTTTCCGGTGAACTTTGGAAACCACTTGTGGGTCTCTTTGGGCATGATATTAGGATACCTAGAGATGGTGACCATATTCAATGGTTTGTAAAGGCTACCGACCCAAGGATGAGCCATTGGAGTGAGGAGAAGGTTACCTTGAAATAAGGTTTTGAAAACGATTGAATTATGAGGAGGTATTCTTCAGTAAACCTTCCTTGGGAAAGATTCTTTTGGAAAGATGGGTTCTTAGGTTGTGGAGTCTCCAGATGATCTTTATGAAAATCTCATCAAAAGTGAAAATGGAACTTCTCTCAAATGGAGTCACTAGTAAAGATAATGGTAAAGAATTTGGGATAGACTTTCCAAGTGTCGTTATGGGATTAGAAATGACTCAAAATTCTCCCCAACAATGGCGCCAAAAATGTTATTGCATTTTGACCAAAGTCCAACCCAAGCAACACATGTGAGACATAATTGGGGACACCTATCAATATCACCTCAATAGATATCCCCCTTGTTTTAGTGATGGAAAATTCCAACACCAGGGAGGCTTCCCGGACGACCCTAGGGGGATTGCAAGGGGAGAAGCAAGGTGATAGAATAACACCCCTATATGTCAAGGTATAAGATGAACTCCAGGATTTAGGAGAGGGTATTTAGAGTTGGTAAATGGTTTCCAAAGTTGTGTACCTGCAAAACAGTGTTAGAAACACCAAAACAAGACAATATACCATTATATTAGCCCCAATACAAGTGGGGAATCATCAAGAAACCTTTTTGTCCAAAAAATGCAATAGTAAACAATGATATATCAACAATATTAAACTTACAATAGCTGTAAATTAGACCATCAAAGTCAAAATATAATATTGGATAACAATGCTTGTAATTAGTAGACAATACGCCAATGTTTAAACCCAAACTTTGATGGAAATAGGAGGGTTGTAAAGAGTGTTATCAACATAGTTTTGTAACATCCCTATGGATGTAGAATTTTTTTTCTACATCAACAATTTCTATCCACTGAAATTAGCAAGTAAACCACCCAATCAATAACTTATTATCAGTACAACAATTATCACAACTTACAAGTAATTTTCAGCAGTAGAAAAGTGACAAAAGAGTATGAGAGAGTAAGTTTGTTGCAACCCTAATGGATGTAGCTTAATGTTTATTAAAACAACACAATCACTTAGCCAATCAAGACACCCTTGGAGGACAAGAGAGTCAATAACATATATAATTTAAATCCAACCTTGAACAATTCGATCTCTTAAATTTCACATTTACCAATGCAACAATATTCAATATCCAATGCAATTAATGCCTTATCTATTGGGTTAATGGAGTCTCTTGCTTAGACAACAACCTAGGAAACAAAGAGAATAAAATGCGTATTTGAGAATTAAACCCTTATAAAACCAAAAAAGACACAAAACCTCCAAATCGTCTAGCTTAAAAATCCAAGTTTAATTAAGGTTTGATCATTTTCTAGGGGTGTAAACCCTCTTACTCCCTAGAGAAGAAAAACCCTAGCAAGGTCTTGCTACAAGGGTTTAAAACCTCTTACTCCTTGTAGCAATCCTTAAGCCCTTTCAACGAAAATAGAAGAATGTTCTTTGATGGAGGGTGTATGCCCGTATACTCTTCCTAGGGTTTGATTTAGTAACCTTGAAATTAAGAAGAAACACACAAGATTGCAAAAATTCCTTACCTAATGGGTGAAATCACGAAGGTGGGTTACACTTTCGTGACAATCGGGTCTCCAAATTTTCGAAAAACCATTTTTCGGCCGAACTAAAAAATATTTTCGGCCGAAAGATGTCATTTTCGGCCGAACTATTGTTCGGCCGAAAACATAAACGTCAAATCGAACGGAGCCATAACCGGGCCCTCGATTTGCGTGTAGAAATTTGGTCGGCCGGATATTTTTTTTCCGGCATTAGTTTTTCGACCGAACTATTTTTCGGCCGAAAGATCGTTCGGCCGAAAAATAGTTCGGCCGAACAATAGTTCGGCCGAAAGATGTTCTATATAACATCCACACATCGAAGACATACGGTTAGAAACTTTTTTGGTTGCGAGAGTCTATGTTGCAGAGGTTTGTGTCGCCGAGCTGTTGCCGAGGTTTGTTGCGGAGCTGTTGCGGAGCTGTTGCCGAGGTGTCTCCGAGCTGTTGCCGAGCCGTTGCCGAGGTGTCGCCATAAATTTGCAGGTATTTTATATGCGTTTATATGTGTTTATATGCCGTGCTGTGTTTGCGTTTGTATGCGTTTGCGTTTGTAATGCGAGTTTGCGTTTGTATGCGAGTTTGTATGCGTTTGTAAGCGAGTTTATATGCGTATGTTTACATGCGTTTGTATGCGAGTTTGCGTTTGTAATGCATATGTAATTTGCGTTTATATGCGTATGTAATGTACAGTTATATTTGCAATTTAATGTTATGTTATATTATATGCATATGTAATGTACAGTTATATTATATGCGTATGTAATGTACAGTTATATTATATGCGTATGTAATGTACAGTTATATTTGCAATTTAAATGCGTATGTAATTTGCGTTTGTATGCGAGTTTGTATGCGAGTTTGTATGCGAGTTTATATGCGAGTTTGTAATGCGTTTATATGCGTTTATATTTGCAATTTAAATGCGTATGTAATTTGCGTTTATATGCGAGTTTGTAATGCGTTTATATTTGCAATTTAAATGCGTATGTAATTTGCGTTTATATGCGAGTTTATATGCGAATTTGTAATGCGTTTATATGCGTTTATATTTGCAATTTAAATGCGTATGTAATTTGCGTTTATATGTAATTTGCGTTTGTATGCGAGTTTGCGTTTATATGCGTTTGTAATGCGTATGCCCCTGTTTGCGTTATATGTATGCCCCTGTTTGCGTTATATGTATGCCCCTGTTTGCGTTATATG